>JAECUM010009809.1:0-85844 GCA_016617855.1 Megalonaias nervosa | reverse complement strand
CCTGTAAGGAGCTAAGGATTTGTAATAAGCATCTGGGATCCTTTACCTGTTGTTGCACTATGTTCCTGCCTCAATGGGGGAGCTGAATTCCTAATATGGGAAGAAATCCAGACCCATCCTGGGTTTGGAGGGATCAGTCGGTGATGATGAGGAAGAGCAGTCTTTCTTCCTCCCTCTGTATGTGCACTGACTTTCCACAAAGTCCCTCACCTGATCTGTCTAGAGAGAGCAATTCAGACATCCATCTGTGTACACAATCAGACTGCGCAATAGGCAAACTGCAGCATGTCCCATGGGGCCTTCCTGTGCCAGCACTTACCTACAATGTGACAACCAGACTGCACTATAGGCAAATTGTAGCATGTCCCATGGGGCCTTCCTGTGCCAGCAGTTACCTACAATGTGACAACCAGACTGCACTATAGGCAAATTGCAACTTGTCCCATGAAGCCTTCCTGTGCCTGCACTTACCTACAATGTGACAACCAGACTGCACTATAGGCAAATTGCAGCATGTCCCATGGGGCCAGCGTTTCCCTTTATGTACATTTGTGCGTCATGGATGTACTCTGGAGAAAATTGACGCACACATTTTGTTGCCATGCATTTTTTTGATGTAAAGGATTTGCATAATGCAATCAGGATTTATTTAATATCCAATGCTTTGGATGAGGGATGGCATCGTGTATACTTCCAGCAGTCTGGTTCCCTGTTTCGTATGCTGCCTGTGTTGCACTCCGCCATATGAAGCATACAAAACAGGGAACCAGACTAGCATTGGCAATGTTATGATGGAGTAGCTCCCCTAATCTTGCGATCTCTTATGATTTCCATTGAGCTCAGCAAGATGTCATCCAGATGTTTAACCTCAATGCTTGTTGCACTAGAAAGTGATCTCCAGATTAAAATGGCATGCACTAAGAATCATTAGCCAATAAAGTGAAAGAAGCAGAACACAAACGAGTAACTGTGGATCTAACTTTAATGAAAAATGGAGAAAATAATTCCCTTGACTGGAATATGGCACATCCATTGGGATTACCGGTGTGACTTCTGATTGCATGATTGTAAAGACTGCAGAAGTGAATAATCCTTTCGTGACAGGGTTTAAGAATTTAAAAACCTGCCCTTGTTTGCCACAAGATATCTGGAGAACACATTATCACCCAAGACATTCTTTCACAACAAAGAAATCAGTAAACTTGCAGAGACAAATGCGTTATTTGGATTACAAAGTCAGGGGGTCATTGCAGATTTTGCTGGTTTTTAACTTTGCTGCAATAAAAGAAAGATCTAAAAGTTCAAGTGTAACTTATTAAAGAGAAGATGAATCATTAGCCTCTTTGATTTTTGGATAAAGATGTTTTGGGATGAAGTACAATGAAACCAATGACAGTACACATTTCATGACAGGCAGTAAATTAACTGCCATTTGGTTAAAAAGATTTATTTGGCTTTTTGTTTTGGCTTACCATATTTACTGCACGTTTTTGGATGGCAAAAAATAATTAATTTTTTTGTTGTCCAAATACATATTAAATTCTTTGATTATTTGTCCGTAAACAAACAGTGGAAGATAAATTTGTGCCCCACCCCCGTCCATAACGAAGTTACCATTAGCTCACATGGCAACATGCTGCCATGAAGTAAAACAAGTATTTTGTCTAACAATACGGAAAGGATAATGAATGATAAACATGCATTACTTGCCTATTTTGTCTATTTCACACATATCCATCCACCAGAAAACACAGCCATACATGTATTAGAACCACGATTGTGTGCGTATTTTCTAAAAGAACCGCCATATTAGTAATCTTGCAACTCACAGTTTAACCCTTTACTAATCACTGATCAATAAAATCTACCTTACAAACTCATGCAAGCTTTATGTCTGTGTAATTAAGATATTAATACAAACTAAATAAAAAAAAATTGGAATTACAATTCTGAAGATATTCATGACAGAAACATTTTGGTATCAGTAGAAATACTGGTATATGTATGATGGCTAATCTTAGAGCACCAAGGGTGAGAGGCTCAATATGGGGTGAGTGTTGTATGCACGCCTAGAAAGGGTAAAAATAACAAGCAAGTTGCAATATACGAGTCATTATTATGTTGTTTTTTTTTAAAATAAAGATGATCTATTTGTTGTGGTTCTCTCTTTATTTCCCACCTAGCCGAGGGTAGCTTCAAAATGAGTAGACCCTGTCGACTCGAAACAATCGACTGCTCAAAGATTGTTTTGATGCATGTTGGAGATTTCAGGGTGTCTAGGTGATAATTGTTCAGACTATAATTTGTGGGATTTCTTTGACAGGTGTGTTCGGAAATAAAAGGCGGCCATCTGGATTTCGTTAAAAGAGCATTTTTAACTTTTGTGTACTAAAATTTGCCACTTTAGTGCGATCCTCTTCATTAATAAGCCAATGCATGATAAGATCTCTTCGATATGAAACACACCAAAAATTTATTTTGTATGATGGCATGGTTTAGTTTTAGTGAGCTCAGGTCATAGCTGCATGTGTCCCTAGAGCCAAATAGTCCCTACTAAAATCTAATTGTGTGGATTGATTGTGTGACTCCATGTGCAGTATTTATGACAGAGACTGGTAAATCATACAATGGAATGATTGAGAAGGGACTTCCCGTTATCTGGAGACACCTTTCATTCTTGCTACGATGGTAAATATGGTGTTGAGTTACAGGCAAAATGAGATTTAAAATCATGATTTGACTGGCTTAAGGTAGCATAGGAAAAATAGTTCCCAGTATTTGGTTTTTGAGTTGTGACTTGTATTTTATGTTAGTTACGTGCCGTTACTACATTATGGAAATGTAATAAAGAGAAACCATGCAGTTGTGAGGTTGGCAGGCAATTGTGAAGTTTTGATGTAAATGTGTAGCTGTGATACTGCTGGTCATGCATTAATTAGAGGAAAATTATTATAGTCTGTTTCATTAACTAAAGAGACCCTTTGCATGTAACAGTATTAATGTTCTACCTTTCGCTCAGTGGAAAACCAGTTGTGAAGTTAAAGTTGCGCATTTGTGGTCACTGACTTATTAGAGAAAAATTGTTTGATGACTGTTGTCATCGGGTCCTTAGAAATAGGGGAAAACAAGGGACTTACAGCCAGAAAGAAGTCAAGCTAGCAAGAGGGAGAGAGAGAGAGAGAGAAACACTAAATATGAGTATGAAAACTTGTATTTTCAGCATCATGACTGGTGCCATGTACAAGTACTTAACAAAACTTTTTTTTATTTCCTATTGGCTCAAGCTTAACTTGTCGGATTTAACTCTAATGCAGTTAACTGGAGGAAAGAAATGGTATTATGTTTTGGTTACCATGTAGACTGTTCATTATTATGTTTCTAACCACATCTGAATGAACTAAAATTATGTTGATATTTTCCACTGTATTTCTTATCCAATTGTGAATGGCTCAGAGTTAAATAGGAGGGAAAAAATACAAGCACTGATGAACGGCTAGAATCTCCTGCCCATTGTAAAAACCATGCATAATATCTGCATGAAACTATTTATTCAGTTTTCTTGTGTTCCCGATCTAATTGGCGAAATGTGTTATGAACGTTGGACTACCCATTAATAAATATGTGTATCGATATTGCTCTCTTTGTTAAAAAAGAAAATACATCATATATATTTGTCTATGTTTACATAAATGATTTAAATCCTGTAGGTCTTTTTGATGCCATCTTCGGCGAGTAATTTGGAAGCAAAGTGCACAGGCCAACAGCAAAACAGTGTGAATTTTTACCACGTAAACGGGGATGCAGTTTTCCAACTGATACACACGCAGTTTTGAGTCGAGTTGGATTTGTGTATTGTTGTGTATAGCATGAGCTGAAAAAAAACTGACAAAATGGGGACATGCTCAGCTATGCTTATTTTAAGGTTTGTATTATTAAGTAAGGTCTTGGCATTCCATTTAAGCCGACATTACATAACGGAGACGTCACCGTTTTGAGGTGTGTCCCCGGTCTGTTGGTGTATATTTCACATTGATGTTCCTGCTTTGCACCTTTTACACACACACACACACACACACACACACACACACACACACACACACACACACACACACACACACACACACACACACACACACACACAGTGACTGTCATGTATAAAATCTACATGTACTGTAACTAAAAAAAAACCCAAAAATTAAAAATCATGGTGTTACTTATTCTCACTGGTATGTCAAGTACTAGAAACATAAAAATCAACTGAAAAGTGCATGCACAGTATCTACGACACCACAGTACGGTATAATAGTTTAATGGGTTACATTTTATTGCTGAAATATTTTCCTGTACAGCAGTAAAAAATATGAATGAGTGCATCCATTTGCCCCCCTCTTTATTCGTTCCATTTGTCCCCATCTTTATTCATATTGTAACCTGAACTACCCCCTCTAGATTGTGAGTAAGAGTGATCATGCTTGTTGTGGTGTTTCATGAAGAGGAGTTTATAACAATGAAAGTGTCATATCCTGGATAGCAACTCCTGGACAAGAAGAGATTGTCAAAGGTCTGGATTGCAACCCTTGGGCAAGGAGGGATTGTCAAAGGTCTGGATTGCAACCCTTGGCCAGGAGGGATTGTCAAAGGTCTGGATTGCAACCCTTGGCCAGGAAGGATTGTCAAAGGTCTAGATTAAAACCCTTGGGCAAGGTGGGATTGTCAAAGGTCTGGATTAAAACCCTTGGGCAAGGAGGGATTGTCAAAGGTCTGGATTAAAACCCTTGGGCAAGGGGGGGATTGTCAAAGGTCTGGATTAAAACCCTTGGGCAGGAGGGATTATCAAAGGTCTGGATTAAAACCCTTGGGCAGGAGGGATTATCAAAGTTCCATGTTTCACAGCTAATATGGACTCTTCATCATAATATGAACTAAATCTGTACAGATTAAGACCAGGTGATCATATCTGGCGTAACGTTGAACAAGAATAAGGAGTAGACAAAGGTAATGCATTCCTGGATGCAGCCCATTGAAAGTTGCAGGTGTGATATTGGTAATGGGGAAAAGGTAACATTTTCATTAATAAAATGGACTCTCCCTTGTAACCTGAACTGATGTATTATGAAGACAGGTTGATGACAATAAAGGTTTAATATCCTGAATGCCATTCCTGGGTTGGGGTGAAAAATGAACAAAAGTATCATGAACAGCAAATTATTCAATCAACCTGTGTTTAATAATCTTCAATGCTGATAAATGAAATTTTGTGAGGACACAATTTTTCTTCTTTCAGTAACAGCAAACTTGGCCTTTAACATTTTGAAAATTGAAAATCTTCTTTCTTAGCACAAGTGTAAGCCATCTACAAAGCTTTGTCTTTGTATGTTTTGTAGTGCCTATGTTATTGTGTGGAAACCATTCATATTCTTTCAGTAAGAGAGACCTGGACTTTTGACAGTTTGACTGTGAAGGTGACATGGTTCTTCTTTCCCCCAAGTGCAAACCATCCCAAAATTTTGGTAACCATTAATATTGGAAAACTCCAGCTATTGCATAGAAACCACTTTTCATCTTTCATTCACACCTTTGGCCCCAAAATTGACAGCATTGTTCCTTACCCAAAGTGCAAGCCAACCATAAAATTTGGTAACTGAAGACAATCAACAACTCAAGTTATTGTGCTGAAACACTTTTTCTTCTTTCAGTTGAGGGTTCATGGTGGTTGAATAGTCTAATATCTTTACAGATCACTGCCATCTCACCTATGTGTACGTGGGTTTGAGTCTTGTGCTCAGTGAACATGGCTATCACAGAAAGCTTGCCAATAGTTTTCTGTGGGTCAGTGTTTTTACCCCCACCAGATATTCTGACTTTCATGAATAGCCCTTTACAGTAACCTCATTATCTGCCCTTTCCTTTCAAACTCTTTAGTGCAGTGCTTTCCAACCTTTTTGACACCATGGGCCACTGAAAATTTTTTCTTGAAGCTGCAGGCTGCAGCATGAAATGAAAGTAGGCCATTGACTTTTTTTACATAAATGCACAAAAAATTGCTCGAGCTCTGGCGGGCCATTTAAAATCAGCTCGCAGGCCGCATGTGGCCCATATGTTGGACAGCACTGCTTTAGTGTATTCACACCAGATATTCTGACTACCATGAATATCCCTTTACAGTACCCTCATTATCTGCACATTCTTTTCAAACTCATTAGTCTACAGACACCAGATATTCTGACCATAATGAATAGCCCTTTACAGTAACCTCAATTATCTGCCCTTTCTTTTCAAACTCTTTAGTCTATTGATGCCAGATATTCTGACCACCATGAATAGTCCTTTACAGTAATCTCATTATCTGCCTTTTCTTTTCAAACTCTTTAGCGTATTGAGGTTGCGCTTGAAACATTTCTGGTAGGTATTGCCACTGGTTGACACTGACCAATTGTATCAAAGAATGAAGTGAATGAAATTATATTTCTCACCATGGGCAAACTTTCAATTAAACGCCCTAAATAAATGCACGAAAAAGTCATTAACAGATAATTGTTAGGCACAATGGATAGAATCGTATATCAAAGGGTATGTGTATAACCTGTGCAGATACTTGTAATTGAAATTTAATAAATGTATAAGAAGATAATTTGAAAATAATAAAATAGTGAAACAATTCCTTGGCTAATCTTCAAGAACAAACACAAACAAATAAAACGAAAAAGAAAACAAATTAAAGTTAAACTGAATGATGAAGTAGCATTTTATTTAATTAAGTCAATTATGAACCTTCATTCATGATTATGTTCTATATTGTGCATAATACTTAGAATGTGCATTTGACGATTAAATCCTTGTTAAACTTCTTTAATTAAACAAATCATTTACAAATAAAATAAATAATTTCCACTGCGTATTTTGTTTCCATTGCAATGAACCTTTATACTATCAAAAAACTTGGCAATGATCATTATTTCATGTGACCATTTCAATTTGCATACAACGATAGCGTACTTTCTCAAACGCACACATTTCATACAATTATTAGTCAGTTTTTAAAGTTAATTCTATCTTCTGTTGTGCAATTCAAACAGATATGTATGCATCTGATGGTTAAAAACTTCTTTTGATTTATTTAATGAAAAACTTAAAAACAAACAAAAATAATTTCCATTGCTTATTTCATTTCCATTGCATTCTATTTTTGCATCCCCATTTTATTTCCACTGCATTCCATTTTTCCACTGCATATTTTATTTCCTTTGTGTTCCATTTTTTCACTGTGTATTTGAATCTTACTGATCTAAAATCCATTAATTATGCTCCACAACAACTAGATTGTTTATCAAAGTTCTTTTACAAACAGTGAATGTATACTATTAATTTATGGGCACTTCTCTGTCCTTTAGCAATGTTAAGTTATCAGACCCTGCTGCCTTCCGAAAATTTTAAAGGCTTGTTAAGTGTTTCTGTATCCCAAATAGTGTAGATACTTATTTTTAAAAAATTAAAAAAATTTTTGGGAAGAATATTTATTATTTTTGTTCATGGGTTGCTCTTTGCTATTTCCAGTTTATTATTTTACAATGGGTCATACTCACAAGGTCCCTGAAGCTGGTCCCTTTGTTTTTTATGACGTATTATTCCCTCCTCAGACATTAGGTCTTGTGGCTAGTTTCGATATCATGGCTCTAACTTTCAGTGATCTCGGCCAAGGATTGATCTAATGTCCTGTGTGTGTTAAATGTTATGCTATATTGTTTTAATCATGTTCTATTGTGTTTTTGTCAGGAGTGAACTATTTATATATTTTAATTTGCATTTCATTTTTATATTCATTTACTTTTTGATTTATGTACAAAAAGGAAATAATGGTGATATACAAAACTCTTGACAATAAAGGATTCATTAGTGATGATAGCAGTTACCTTCTTGTCCAGTGGCTTAATTACCTACTGGATGTAGTCAATATCAAGAAGGAGGTAACTAGGTTACCAAAGGTATCTATAGCTTATCATGTGCCAAAAAATGGCATTAAACCCACAAAAATGCACTTATTTCAGTATGTGACCTTGACCTTTTACCTTTTGATTTTGAAAACAGTAGGGTTTTCTCCTTACCCCCCCCAATACTTGCCTTTAACAAAGTTTGCTAACTGCAGATGGTAGATAATTTGAGTTATTTTGCAGAATCCATTATTTCTTCTTTCTATCATAGTGACATTGAGCTTTTGCACCCAAAATTATCCACAAGCCTGGAGCTGTAGATAGCAGACATCATTATTGTGCTGAAATAATACCGGTAACAGACAAATGGATGGATATCACAACATAATAATCTTTACACTATGGCAGGCGTATATAATGAGCAGATACACGCATCTGCAATGGCTTCCAACACTAATTGTTTTAAATAAATTTATGTTTATTAGGTTATGGTATGGATTCAGGGGTCAAATAAAAACCGATCATAAAGCAAATTTGTTTATTGTTTTTATGAAAAGACTATAAATGCATACTGGTAAAAACTAGTTGCACAAAATAATACTAAGACACCCATTTAGATAATTATGAAGTATTTTTAAGGGGTACAAAACATGAAGTATTTTTAAGGGGTACAAAACTGATTTAGCGAAAGATATGCCTTAAAGTAAAAGACTTTGCTTGACATATCCAGGAAGGATAAGAATTTACACAGATAGTAAGTGGCATTTTTTAAAAAGCTGACTTCTTGAACTGATTGGAAATAATCTGCCAACAAAAATTAATTATATGTTAATATCAAGTTGAATATACTAGAGTGGTCTATCCTACCTATGCTCTTGTCTTCTTTTCTCTTGCTTTTTCCACTCTTACTTTGAGAACCCTCAGACTTCTCATGGTCAGCAACATGTATTTTCCTGTTTGAAGGAGCTGCTGCCCATAACTTCTGCTGTTCACTCTCCTGGTTGCTAGAGGTCACCTCAGTCTTTTCCTCCTGCTCTACAGCATTACCTTCCTCCAGTTCTGTGCTGGCATTCACAGAACCTTCACAGTTGTCACACTCATCCTGCTCTTCCTGATTTTCTGTAGATAGAGTTAACTTTCCTGGTAAGTCAGTGTCACTGACAGTGACCTCCCCTAACTGATTTTCTTTCAACCCACCCTTCTCAGATTCACCACATCCAACAGATAATTCCACATACTCATTATTTGCTTTGATAATATTATCAATAATTTCTATTTCAGCAGCAGAAGATATGTCAACAAGATCGTCAGAATCTATCCTACCTTCCATATTGGAAGTGGATGATGATACCTCAGGCGATGGGAGAGTAGGTTGCAAATTAAACCCTTCAAACTGCAAAGATGACTCAGTTTCCTCCATTTCATGAACCAGATTGGAGAGTTCCTGGAGGCTTTCACAAACAGATGCTGAAGATGTTTTCCTCTCTGATGGATACACATCTGACAACTGCTCAAATTCAGCTAACACCTTTGTAGGCTGGGGCACCTCAGATGCAAGAGCTGCTGAGACTCCAACATAAGGTTCACTGGATCTCTCATACATGCCAGAGTCTCCTGATGTACAACCAGAAGCTTCTCCTGAACCAGAATAATTCGAAATTATCCCTGGTGAAATCTTTCTGGCAGAAGCATCCATGACTCCAGCAGTCATCTGCAAAGTTGTCTCTACCAAAGGATTGATGCTGGACACAGAGGCAGGGCAAGTGGTAGATCTTGTCAGATCTAAATGAGGGAAGTAGAGAGAAATTACTTGTTGCTATGATAGAGGGATGCAAAGTCAAGTGACCCATGCAGTGTGATGCATAGCTGACAAGGAGCAGAAGCAGCAGCAATCCATAACTGGTCCAATCTATGCACTACAAACACTCAAGCACTGTTAGCACAAGGTAGGTATTAGCAGCTCTACACGGTAATATCTTACATGGCTCCTTATCTTACTGATACATGCAATTACTGGTTGCAAAAAAGAATTTGAACAGTTAAATGTGTACCAATTACCCAAACAGCCCTCATTTGTCAATGGTCACCTGATCAGAAGATGCCACTGGACAAACTGGTTCATATCAGTCAGATAAACTCTTCTTCAATGTAACTTATGCAAAATGTTGCATTTATTTTTGAATTTTTTCAGTAATTTGAAGTAAATATTTCCTTGTCAAAATTTAGAGCACAGTTCTTGTTTGCAAAATTGACTACAAAAACCTCTATTCTCCCTAAACGAAAAAAATCAATTGTCTGTATCAGACAATATTTTAAGTTCTCCCATGAGCTAGTGAGACTAGCATCAAATGCCAAGATATTTCATGAACTCTGACAGTTGTACACTTCATACCATAAAGCTACTGGAATAGAAAACTATGTCTAATTTGTCTGAAAGGAAAATATCTCAAGACCTTTGACGGCTGTTGACTTCATCCTATAAAACTACAGCATAGAAAACTATGTCAAATTTGTCTGAGAGGAAGATATCTGAAGAAATTTGACAGCTGTTGACTTTACACTATAAAAGTAATGGAAGAGAAAACTTTGCCAAATTTGTCTGAAAGGAAGATACGGGTATTTCAAGAACTTTAACAACTATGTCAAATTTGACAAAAAGAAAGATATCAAGCACTCTGACAGCTGTAGACTTCACACCATAAAACTACTGGAATAGAAAACTATGTCAAATTTGTGTGAAAGGAAGAATTAAGCTTCGTTATCTAGGAAGCAAGTTTCATCTTTAAGCTGACCAAAATCTACAATTCAAGGATCATGTTTAATTGGAGCAAATGCTGCAATATTAATGCCAATTTTGAACTGACTGGGTTGAAAGCTGAAAGAAATATACAGAATAAGCAAAAGATACTAAGTGTGTATACATTTGGACTGAAAGCAAAATTAAACATAACTTCTGAACAAAAGACATCCACATAAATTTAAAGTGGAGATTATTTGTTTTGTTAGAGTACTTTCCCTTTAAAATGGACCATCAATAACCCAGGTGAACATGGATCTTTTGGAAAAGTAATAACATTTAAGTAAATGTGTTGAACACTGCCTTTCCGCCCTGTTTACAGAAGCATAGTGTTAGATTAAGAATCTGTCTTTTAAGCTGACAACATGTACTACACAACATGTGATGCAGAGAATATGAAGATCAACTGCAGATAAGACAGACACAGGATAAATATCTAACTCTATAACATTTTTATATGTACATTACATGCTGTACAAAAATACTGTATATTCTGCACTATTGCATGCTGTACACATATGCATGTTTATTCAGTGCAATTACATCATATCTGCAAAGCCTTTCATATCATTATATCAGTCAAATGTATTCAAGCATTGGAATCGACACTCTGGTGAGTGGGTCAACAGCCGGTGGGGGGAATACCAAACATTCCTATACAATAATAGGAAGATTTATGTCTTTTGCATGCATAAATTATGTTTAGATTTCCTTGCCAAATTAAAGAACGCAACATTTTCATGCATTTATATTTTTTTTTATTTCAATTCATGTGACTGCTGAAAAAATAAAATCAGTCTGGCATCATATGTCAATGAATTACATAGCATCATTTGTCAACACATTATTCACACCTTCTCTCAAATAATTACATATAGCATTCTCTGTCAAAGAATTACATTAGGCATCATCTGCCAAAGACACTACATATGGTATCATCTGTCAGAGATTATATATGGTATCATTTGTCAAAGAATTACATTTGGCACCACATGTCAAAGAATTATATATGGTATCATCTGTCAGAGATTACATATGGCATCATCTATCAAAAAATTATATTAGGCATCATCTGCCAAAGACATTACATATGGCATCATCTGTCAAAGAATTATAATTGGCAGCATCTATCAAAGACATTACATATGATATCATCTTTCAAAGAATTACTGTAAAATTTTGGTAATAAGCAAGTATACTTATCCTAGAAAGCAGTGATGTCTATATTGTACTTATGTTTAGGAGTTTATTGTTAATGAAATTTATTTTGATACAACTATTTTTAAAGTTTCAATATTTATGCTTAACAGAATGCTATGCAAATATGGGACTGATAACAATATTTCAAGATTAGAACAAAGTATAAACTTGAATAATTTATACCAAACACGTAATTGGACAGAAAATAGCAATAATAATTCATACCAAACACCTAATTAGAGTGAAAATAGCATCAATAAGAGGAAAGGGTTAAACGTTTGCTTTTCTTTGGGACACATATAAGTACTTATTTTTGCTATAAGCTTCTTTTCACACATGAACCTGTCATCAAGAATGTATACTACTTACAATGCACTGTCCTACACATACATCCCCACCCCACCAAATATACAGTTGACTGATATTTAGCAAACTGCTTGCATATTTCATAATAAGATTACATCTAGCCTTTTGGATGCAGCATTCCCTCAAAATACAGAAATACTCAGCAGGAAATGACCAGCAGAAGCTTACACAATCAGTTACTTCCCCTGTACTCAGGGTGTATTCTACAACTCATGATTTCAGAACTCGCAGGAGTTTCTCAAAAGCTGAAAAATAAACTGGACACATGAACAAATCATTAATTATATTTTCAAGCCCTATGTTCCTTAAATCTCTCCTATATTCAGAAATTTACCCCTTCTCAAATGATGGGGGTGAGATTTCCTCCCTAAATTTTCAGTTCCAAAGAAAACCCAACAAAAACATACATACCACTATAAGACTGAATGTTATAGTATGAAATGTATTTTTCTCCTCAGCTAAGAATTTATCTTTTCTATACCAAAATAATTTCTCTCATCTTTTTCTTTTAAAACCAGTGGATGTGAATATTTGGGTGATATTCGTTGAGATTGTAAGGAGTCTGTTAATTTGATGTTGGTCTATCAATCAATCAATCAATCGATTGATCGATCGATTGAGAAAGCAGGACGTCATGTTATACAAGAGAGGGAACAGACAGACAGACAGGTTTGGTAGTTGTTGTAGGACACAGCTGTCCTTGACTACAAATCAATGTCAGTGTATGTATGTCTGTCTATGAATAAACACAGCATCTTTGTTTTTATCAGTTTTCTTTCATCTGTGTGTCCACCTCATCTGTCTTTCAAATTTGTGTCAAGAGCTTAAAGCAGAAATGATGGGCTTTATCAAGTATCCACTATTCCCTAAATCAAAGACAAAATTAACAGTAATTGTATGATAGAAGCTACATACCTTCAGGAGGTGTCTGGATCTGCTCCTGGGTAGTTATCTCCCTGAAGGGTCCAGGAAGGGGGTCCTGTGGCCCTGGCTGTACAGTCTGCACTGTGGGCTGCTCAGTTGCCATTGTCAGCTCTTCTCCTGTTTCTGCAGTCTGAAAATATGCAAGAAAGTTTTCAAAAAAATAAGCAATAAATGCTGGCAGACCATATAATTAGACAGTACAATATGTCACTCTGGCATACCTTTGGAAACAGAAAGTTTATGTGATTGAACAAAACAGCTGCTTTAAACAAAGCATATAAATACTGATAATTGTAAGAAAGTGATGGCTGGCATATATTTAAATGTAAAAAGACAATGAAAGTACCGTTTTAAATACATTAAGTGAAAGCACAAAGAAAGTATTAGAGAAGAAATAAAACATTACAAAGAAAAAGGGGCTACCCCTGTAACCAAGTTGTCTAAGGTTCCCACATTTACAGATCACTGATATTTTAGGTCTGTCTGCATTGGTTCAAGTCTCAGACTCAGAAAATATGGGTTCCATGGGTTTTCCTGGGTTCTTAATCTACCAGATATACAGTACTGGCCAATATGTGTTGCTTATCATGTGCTGAAAAATGGCACTGAACACATAAAACACCAACAAAAAGGAACAAAGAATATCTCTCTGGCAAGCATACTCTTTAGAAATGGTATTTTAATGCACTGCATTTGCTTCTCAATTTCACATGTAAAATCAGCAACTTTCTCTTTACTAGTCAAAAGTGTGCCAATACTTCACTTTTTGTTACACTCAGAGATTGCTTAAATTAAACCATACTGTAAAATTTCATTTATTTTCTGTTTAACTATTGTACAAATCACATTGAATGGATATCTTTTTTTCTTTCCATTTTTGTAAACATAATCTATGGTATCAATTTTGAAAATTTTACTGTTTTCTCAAAGTCTAAAGCAGTGACAAATTATTACAAACAACAGCTGAAACTGTCTTGGACATGCTTCATGCATAAAGCAGCGACTAATTATTATGGGCCCCAAGTGGCCGAGTGGTCTAAAGCACTGATCGTTACAGATCACTGCAGCTCACCTCTGTCTGCATAGGTTTGAGTCTTGCGTACGGCCAATGTGGATATGTGAGAAAGCTTGCCAGTAGCTTCTCATGGGTCAGTGGTTCTTTCCAGGGTTTTCCCTGGTTCTTCCTCCACCATTTATACTGGCCGCCATGTATAGCCTATCTTGTGCTGGAAAATGGCGTTAACTCCTACAACAACAACTAATTATTACAAACAACAGCTGAAACTGTCTTGGGCATGCTCCATGCATAAAGCAGTGACTAGTTTTCCTAATTTACTACAATGCATTATGATGTCTCATCAGTGATTTTCCTAATTTACTACAATGTACCAATATGTCTCATCAGTGACTGATTTTCCTAATTTACTGTAATATATGCAAATTTTCCTAATTTTCTACAATGCATGCTGATTTTCCTAATTTACTCCAATGCATGTATGTCTCATCAGTGACTGATTTTCCTAATTTACTACAATGCATGTATGATGTCTCACCAGTGACTGATTTTCCTAATTTACTACAATGCATGTACGATGTCCCATCAGTGATTTTCCTAATTTACTTCAATGCATGTATGATGTCTCATCAGTGACTGATTTTCCTAATTTACTACAATGCATGTATGATGTCCCATCAGTGACTTTCCTAATTTACCACAATGAATGTATGATGCCTCACCAGTGACTGATTTTCCTAATTTACTACAATGCATGTATGATGTTTCATTATGATGCAACTCAATATATCAACAACACAAGCAGGCTATTTATTGGTGATACAGTAAAACCTATTATGAGAGACTGCCCCTTCTGCCAACAAAAAGTGGTCTTTCAAGACAGGTGGTCTCTCATAGCAGGCTTGTACATAAAGATCACTTTCCAAGGTCCAGTTTCAGAACAATTTCAAGAAAAATAACCACAATTACTGTACATATATTCTATATTAATATTTCTTGCTAAAATATTGTATGCATTCATCTAAAAACAAAATTATATAGCAATAAAGATATACTTCTGTCATTAAACATGAAATCAATTTACATTTGAAGATCACCTATTTTTTGTATATGAAATCATTTCTGAATTACTTCTTTTTCTTTATAACAACCTAATTTGTTTTACTGACATTTAAACCACTTTTTTGTGAGTGGTCTGCTTTTTTTCACTTCTTTCAGTTACAATAATTATTTTCTCCAGCCTTAAAATTTGTCTCTTTTTAGCTGGAGGTTCGTCCATTGTCATTAAGGTTCTAGGTGTTAAAATTATTAGTGCTCAGTTGTAGTATCAAACATAAAGACGGTTTTGACTGGGATGTGGGAAATATGAAAAATCTATACATGTGCATGGCATATCTAACAATTAATGAAATAAAAAGAAACAATTATCTCATCCAGAAACAGAACCATTTACTCAGAGACAAAAGTCAGCGGCTTTATTCAAAGATGACATACTAGGATTAACTCTATAAGCTAAGTGTGTAACCCTGTCGCACCAATGTGAATAGACTGCTTTGAGATGTAATCACTTAACATCGGGGGAAAAACAACAAACATCACAAGTCTTGAACACTATCGATCGAATCCCACAAATGATTCTCTCTTGCTGGTTTAATAGACAATGACCTTATTCAACCCCGGCAATACGGATTAAGACAAACAATATACACGACCACTACGTCAACTTTGGCACCACAAGGGCAATTCGTGACATGTACATTAGCCTGGTTTACGGACTGTAGCATTCATCACCAGTAGCAACGATCCTTTTTTTAAATATTCCTGTTATGCTTGTTTTTGATCAGAACAATCATTTCTAATCAAGCGGTTATTCTAACAATTGATTACATATAGGTTAGTGGTGTCCGTCTGTTCTCACGATACAGTCGTTCACATGGATGTCGGGTCCTGTGAGAAGCAGGCGAAGTGCGGGAATAATTAGTCTGGTTCCCTGCTTTGTATGCTCCATGCATTGCTCACCCCTATACGAATAGCAGAGAACAACGTAGGGAGCATATGAATCAGGGAACCAGACTAGGAAATAATCTACATATACTTCAGTCTGGTTTACAACAGAAGAATAAAACGCTATAAACATAGCTTAAACATTCAGATATGGTAGCCAGCCTATTTTTTAAAAATTTTTTTGTTTTTATTTAGAACGGTATGAGCAGTCGTTTTTACAGGGATTAAATAAAGGTCAGTGGAGTTTATCCTCGTTTTTGCGATGCGGTCGTTTATACCAGTGTCGAAATGCATATTTTGCCAAGACATCATGGTCGCTGGTCGCGTTCAGCAGGTGGTCGCTCATAACAGAGCGTTTATATAATAAAATCAATCCATGCATTATGATTGTGGTCGGAAGTGACAGGTGGTAGCTCATAGCAGAGGTCGCTCATTACAGTTTTTACTGTACCTTGCCAAGGACACACTACAGAAACTGACCTGGTCTGATCAATGGTATGATTTAAACCTGCACCCTTTTGGTTCATTGTGAGTTGTTCATCTATTATAGAGTTATCTGTTAATCTATTTCAGTGGCCTGTTAATCTATTTCAGTGGCCTGTTCATCTATTTCAGTGGCCTGTTCATCTATTTCAGAGGCCTGTTCATCTATTTCAGTGGCCTGTTCATCTATTTCAGAGGCCTGTTCATCTATTTCAGTGGCCAGTTCATCTATTTCAGTGGCCAGTTCATCTATTTCAGTGGCCAGTTCATCTATTTCAGTGGCCTGTTCATCTATTTCAGCCTGTTCATCTATTTCAGAGGCCTGTTCATCTATTTCAGAGGCCTATTCATCTATTTCAGTGGCCTGTTCATCTATTTCAGTGGCCTGTTCATCTATTTCAGTGCCTGTTCATCTATTTCAGTGGCCTGTTCATCTATTTCAGTGGCCTGTTCATCTATTTCAGAGGCCTGTTCATCTATTTCAGTGGCCTGTTCATCTATTTCAGTGGCCTGTTAATCTATTTCAAGGGATTAAAATCACAATCAACTGATATTGGGTCATGTTCTGCTAACCTTGTGATTCACCCAAAAAAATCACAGCTTTCAAATTTCTGAAAGCAAAAATGTCATTTGGAACATATTATTACTAACAATAATCCTGAAATAAAATGCCTACTCTTGTCAGACTACTAAAAACAAATGGACTGGGAATTTCAAACTGTCACCTGAACCTGAACTTTATCAATGTGTTTCAGTTCTCAAACCCACGAGAGAGAGAGAGAGAGAGAGGGAGAGAGAGACACACACACAAGGGGGTCATGTTTGGTTTGTAATGCTTTATGTTATGAAGATGTACACTCTGTGATCTCACAACAGTATATATATATATATATTATCACATTTACATTGTATTTATATGAACCACATAATATCTGTTACAAAAGGACTGCAGTTTCTTTCATATATTAATCCTTTATTTCACAAGATATATGCTGTACTGTCATTGTCTGTATTTTCCATCTTGAAGTCAGTGCTAAGGTCAGTCTCAATTTCCTCATGCAGACATGATGATATGAATACTTACTGTCCTGGGCAGTTTTTTAAAATAGGTAATAAATATTTATATTTTCACTTGTCAGTTACATTGTAATGTTTATTTACATGTACACATGATTCGCTGACTTTCAAGTCTGTACCTAGCAACAGGCATTTTGTGAGCTCTGAAATGTGCCAAGCTTGCCAACTCTAAATAAATGGCTTCCAAAAGATTGTTTTGATGCACATCCCTAATTTCATGATAACTAGGTGGTAACTGTTTATAATTTTTGATATTTCTTTAGGAGATCTGTTTGGAAATAAAAAGTCACTAGTATCTAATGATTAGCCCCTGGCACATTATTAAACGTGTAACTGATGTAGATTTATAAAAAACTTACATCCAAATGCAGTCTTGATCATCTATTGCATGGGGATTCAAACTCAAACTGCCCTGAGGGCTGCATGAGGGCATTTTTGATGGCTCAAGGGCTGCACCATCTTTGTTATCTCTCATAACACCAAGTGATACCAATCATCTTGCGGGCCAAAGGATATGGCATGGTGGGCTGCAAGTGGCCCAATGGCTGCGTTTTTAAGACTGCTGATTAATTGCTTAAATGATAATTACTGGAGGCAGATAATACTTTGTTTGACAAATAATTAAATGGACACAATAAAAGGTGTTTACAAATCATTTTCAAAAGTCAGACTGCCCAAAATTGTTTGAGTCATGTCACCAAAATTTCAAAGTGACATGTAGAAGCAGAAGCACTCAAATGAGTGGACTCAACAGTTCCCAGAAAAAAAAGCAAAGCGTAAATTTATTTGAGAGTGATTTCAGTGAGGTATTCAGTTTTACCTTGTTTTTATTCTTGGAGTATTCGGTAAGGGTAGGTTTTACTTTGCTTTTGTCCTGGATGGATACATAAATATGCATGAGAATTTTACTTGGAAAAGAAGATAAAGAAAAATGTTTTGACAATAAAACATGATTAAAATTAACACAATTCTGTCCTTGCTTTATTAATTTTTCAATCAAGGTCTTTTACCCAATATCTCTCCCCATCTCTCCTTAAATCTCTCTCTCACAAATATCTAGCCAATTCCAATACCTCTCTCTATATATATATATATATATATATATATATATATATATATATATATATAGATATCATCATTGGTTGACCATTGGGGCTCGATGAAGTCAATCCTGCGCTGCTCTTTGTTGATGGGTCCTCATGTGGCTGATGAGTCCGATAAAAGATGCACATGTCCTGGAGCAGTGTGTGCATTGGAGGCATGGGTTGGTTCTTGATGTTGAGGCCTTGCTGCATTCCCTGGTGTCAGCGATTAGCATTCTACGGGCATACTCGAAGGTTTTTCACCCATTGCGAACAGCTGCACGCCAGCTAGATCCTTGGCGCAGGACTCGAGGTCTGTTGCAGATATCAAGCAGCATCTCAGGCTGTCTTTGATGGAGTCTTTGAATCTCTTCTTCGGGCGACCAATTTTTCTGTGGCCACTAGATTGAACTCCATACAAAATCTGACGTGGCATTCGAGACTCCTCCATATGGAGGACATGACCCGTCCACCGGAGTTGGGCTGTCATGACCATCACTTTGATACTGGTTAAGCCTGCTCTGTCCAGCACTTCTAGGTTCGTCACTCTGTCTTGCCATTTGATGCCCATAATCCAGCGCAGGGCTCTCGTGTGGAAGTGCTCAAGCTACTTGATGTGTTTCTTGTATTTTGTCCAGGTTTCACATCCATATATGAGGCTTGTTAGCACAACTGCTTTATACACCTTTATCTTGGTAGACAGTTTGATATTCTTGTGACTCAACACATGACAGTGGAGACATCCTAGTGATTGACTGGCGCTGCTGATGCATGCCGTTATCTCAATGTCTAGCGATCCATCAGAAGATATGATGCTTCCAAGGTGGTACCTGAAGAGATCAACAGCTTTCAGCTGGGTGTCTTCGATAGACACAATTGGTGGGGGGACGAGCTATGGTGCCTGGGACAGGTTGGTGAAGTACCTCTGTTTTGTTCAGACTGATAGTGAGTCCGAATATATATATATATATATATATATATATATATATAAAGGAAATCTTCATGCTTGTGACAACTACAGAGGTATCTCTTTGCTCTCCATCGCAGGCAAGATACTTGCCAGGATTCTCCTCAACCATCTCACATCACACCTTGACCATGAACTCCTACCAAAAAGCCAGTGTGGATTCTGAATGCAGTGTGGAACCATCAATATTGTGTTCGCTGCTAGGCAGTTGCAAGGGAAAAGCCAAAAGCAGAATACTGACCTCTTCTCTACCTTTGTTTACCTAACCAAGGCCTTCGACACTGTTAGCAAAGACAGCCTGTGGAAGATCATGGCCAAGTATGGATGCCCAAGAAAGTTATCACCATGATGCAGCAATTCCATGATGGTATGGAAGCTAGAGTCCAGAACAATGGTGAGACATCAGATCCCTTTCCTGTCTCAAATGGAGTGAAGCATGGCTGTGTAATGGCACCAACACTTTTCAGTCTCATGTTCTCAACCATGCTGACTGATGTCTTCAGAGATGGTGATGTGGGAATGATGTGGGAATCAGCATCAGATACCAAACTGATGGCAAACTGTTCAACCTCAGGAGGCTCCAAGCAAAAACTAAGGTCATGACAGACATCAGAGATTTTCTATTTGCTGATGATTGCACCCTCAATGCTGGCTCTGAAGTTGACATGCAATGCAGCATTGACAAGTTCTCTGATGCTTGCACAAATTTCAGCCTTACAATCAACACAAAGAAGACTGAAATAATGTATCAGCCAGCCCCAGGAAAACCGTATGCTGAGCCAAAAATCACAGAAAACGGCTACAAACTGAGCACAGTAAACAGGTTTACCTATCTTTGCAGCACCCTGTCCCTGAACATCGTAATCAATGACGAAATTAATGCCAGGATTGCAAAGGCCAGTCAACCTTCGGCAGACTACACGCCAAGGTCTGGTGTTACGTGTAGGCTCGTACAATAATAACAAGAGAAAAAAGTGAAGTCAACAAGCTTTGTATATTGTAACAAAATAATTTATTTCCCTAGAAAACAATGTAAAAATTTGGAAAATAGGACTTACAGTTTGTGAATATAATCCCAAATTTAATCCTAAGAATGAAAAATACAAGTCCTATCACTAAATAGTTCCATTCCAGGTTCGAATCTCGACCACGTTCCAATATCGAAGACGATGATGTCAGATGTGGCCCATGTATAAATAGCAACAATTCCTCAATTGAATCACAGTTTATGTTCCCAAATAATTCCATAATAAATTTTCCCTGAATTTCTTTCTCCCAGAATTTAATAAAACAGTACACTCGTTTGGTTTTCTAGAGAATAAATTATTAAATTCCAAAAACAAATGAACTTCAAAAACAATCTGGTTTCAACAATAAAAACCTATCCAGCCTTCAAGGTTTCCAGAATACAACTGACTGACGAGCGCTCAGGAAGGGTATTATATCCACCCGAATTATCATCCCGTTCTCGCGAGATAGATTTTGTGGTCTCTTAACACTTGAACAACGCAATAGCAAAAATGCAATCTGTCACGTAGCAAGAACCCCTATATACTCTCGCTATGAAATAAATTTAAAAATAAAACATTGCTTATTCAGACTAGACGAAATGACCTTGGCAACAGCCAATCATTTTCGCGTAGCGCTTACACTACCGCGGACCAAGGTGAACTAAAAATATTGCTCATGTAACACATTTTACATCTTAAATAAACAACATTACTAAAAGAAAATATTGAATCCCATGAAAATAATCATTACAATAAAATGTAATGAAACAAAAATAAAATAAAAAAGAATTTTAAAACTAACACACAAGCAATTTAATTACATATACGTAACACTGGACCAGAAGAGGCATTAGTCTACTGACAAATTTGAAGGTGTACAGAGCGATAGTACTCCCTGTGCTATTATATACCTGCAAAACCTGAACAGTGTACCAGCGCCATGTGAAAACGTTGAACCACTTCCGCACTACCTGCTTCAGAAAACTCCTAAACATCAAGTGGCAAGATAGGATCCTGGATACTGAGGTCCTTGCCCAAGCAAACCTTCCCAGTATCTACACCATCTTTGCAATCACAGTTGTGATGGCAGGCCATGTAGCTCTCATGCCAGACCACTGGCTTCCCAAAAAAACTCTTTTATGGCGAGCTTGAACAAGGTAAATGCAGCAATGGAGGCCAGAGAAAATGATACAAGGACACCTGAAGACGTCACCGAAAAAATCTGGCATTAGCTATGACACGTATGAGCAGAAAGGGTCCCAGGACAGGGTCGCATGGCACTCTTCAATCACTAAGTGCTGCAGCTTGCGATGCCAACAGGACTGCCAAGGCAGAACAATGGAGGCAGGCCAGGAAATCCTGAGCCAGTAATCCCACAATCAGCATTGCTACCATCCCATGTCCACAATGCCACAGAACATTCAGGGTGCACATTGGCCTCATTGGCTGCCTACTCACCCACAGACCATTTGTTCCCTCTAAAACACTGGTTGACTAAAGTGGACCTCATCGACATGGACGAACTA
Source organism: Megalonaias nervosa (assembly GCA_016617855.1). NCBI lineage: Eukaryota > Metazoa > Mollusca > Bivalvia > Unionida > Unionidae > Megalonaias > Megalonaias nervosa. Next base: position 63,465 of record JAECUM010009809.1, on the reverse strand, counting down.
TGTATATATTTTTGTGTGTGTGTGTGTGTGTGTGTCTTTGGTCTTCTATCTCTGCATTTTTATACTTCCTCTTTTTCTCATCTAAATATATGTCTACATTTACTAGTCATGGGTATCTTTTTTGTTTAGTTTAATTACCTGCATATGATTTTAAGGTACACACAAAGATAAAAAGAAAACACGTTCTTTATTTGTAAAATAAATGTAAAATTTTTCTTCAAATATCCCTTACTGTATCGTATTTGTTTACTTTAGTAAAGACTCACAGAAATTTCAATTTTGACCAGACTGCTTGAAATATACAACCATTTCTCATGTCAGTTTGAGCCTCAGCTCAACCACTGTGGGTAAGTGAGAAAGCTTACTATTAGCTTCCCATGGGCTGGTGGGCTTTTTCAGGGATGTCTGCTGGGGCTTTTAGTACCAAATACATAGTCCACCATGTATAGCCTATCATGTACTGAAATACAGCATTAAATCCCATAAAACCACCCCCCTCGATAACGGCCAAACATGAAAGCATGCCTTTGCCTTCTAACTTTGCAACAATGATTCCTTCTACACGAGACTGACCTGGAATATGATGGCAATTTTTGTTGCCCTGTACAACACCCATTAAAAATAAAACATGCAAAATTATTTTTACAAGTCAGCATTAAAGATACACAGCGTAGTAATATGGTACTTACACATAGTAATGTGGTGCTTGCATATAGTAATGTGGTGCTTGCATATAGTAATGTATTACTCACATAAAGTAATGTGGTGCTTGCATACAGTAATGTGGTGCTTGCATATAGTAATGTAGTACTTACACATAGTAATGTGGTACTTGCATACAGTAATGTGGTGCTTGCATATAGTAATGTAGTACTTACACAGAGTAATGTGGTACTTACATATTGTAATGTGGTACTTACGTTGTCCATCTCAACCATTTCATACTCAACCTCATCATCAGTTTTACAACATAAACCTCTGAATAGTGAACAGCATCTGGCCATTAGTCACAGTGAGTCACCCATTAAATTTCGTAGTGTTGACATTATACCAAGGTCACATGTGTGCAAAATTAAAACACCAATGAAAATCTGCATATAAGCTGCATACAAAACACCAATGAAAATCCTCAAATAAGCTGCATACATATAAAACACCAATGAAAATCCTCAAATAAGCTGCATATATATAAAACACCAATAAAAATCCTCAAATAAGCTGCGTTTAAAACACCAATGAAAATCCTCAAATAAGCTGCATACAAAACACCAATGAAAATTAAGATCCTCAGAAAAAAGAATGTGAGATGTAACTCAGGTTGTCAAAGCAGTTTCTTTTATATACACAGATCATCATCATCAGTGAAAATCAAGAAGTTTGACTAAAGTTTTCAACTATGTACAAAATATCGCGCAAAATGCATCTGATTTCAACAAGGGAATGAGTTCAAATCTGTGCACAAAAATGCCATATTTCCTCTCTATAGAGAAGATGAAAAAAGTACACTTTTTCATTTTTTGTAACGTAAAGAATACATCTCCTGTGTTTGACTAACTACACAGTAGGGAAAAGTGTACATGACAACAGCAAACAAAATCTGGTGCAGTGTAGATACATGTCAAATGGTATAACCATGGTATTGTCTCACCTTGTCGTTACCATTTACACTGACAGGAATGTATTACCAAAGAAAAGTTACATAGCTAGGAAATTCACAGCTGCTGCAGCAGAAAACATCTCACAGCCCAACTACCTGAATTCCTACAAAACACCATATTTTTCATAATAAATTTGAAGCAGACTATCAGAACTCTCATCATTTATAAAAATAACATACCAAAACGAAATTTTGTTTTCACTATAAAAAACATCTTTTACATGCATATTATGCAACAAAACTTACAAATCCACACTTAATGCATATTTATCCCAAAAGAGGTTGACTTTTTAATCCCAAATTCAGACAGAGCAGAGCAAAGAAACATTCCATTGGTATGTTTTGCATAAATTATCTTACTTTTTTTGTTAATTCAAAAAAGACAAGATTGCATTTTTGATTTTAAGCTCAATGCAGCATCAAAAAATTTAATTTTTTTAATAAAAAAAATTTAATTTTTTTAAGGGATTGTTCTGAATTGTACACAGTGATTTAACTGAAGCACAAGGAGTATTTATGCGATTTTTCTCCAAAGAAATCTTTTAAATTTAAACAATAAACTATTGAGGAATTTGTTTGGGCTACTGGGTTCTTTCCCTGATGGCCCGAGGATTTTTAAATTTATCAAGCCTGATGAACAATCTTAAAATTTTATAACAGATATATAATATGTTCATTCAGCATTAAATGGATGTCGAACTTGTTATGTGCTAGATCCCTCACAAAACTGCTTGTGAAGATGTGACTCGTATTTGTTCATGGCAAAATGCTGTACTACTATTCAACAGTGAAAATAAATTTGCAATAATTGATACCTAGTGATGTGAAACCATAGGGTTAAGTTGGGACAGCTAGCAAGGATAATGAACCCCTCATCCAAGCATTTGTGAAGGATGAGGGGCATTACTGGAGTAAAGCCAGAGGCTGAGCATGTATACATAGCATGTTACTCTGTCATTGGTGGAAACAGGCGCTCTTCAAAGAAAAGGAAACTTTTTTATCAGTCACATGATGTGTCACCTGAAGTATCCTATATAAACAAGCCACCCGCATGAGGTATCTCATAGTTTAAAGTGAAGTGTTTTGTTGTCTATATAATACAGGAAGGGAAAAAACTCCAACTTGCAACAAAGAATGGGTGGGTGTATACATGCTCAGCCTCTGGCTTTACTCCATTAATTCCCCTCATCCTTCACAAATGCTTGGATGAGGGGTTCATTATTTTTCGTAAAGCCTTCAGCCTCACATGAATACATGGCATCTTTAAAGACTGACAACAAAACATCTGCTAAAAACATCAACAGGAAAAAGGAAACAGATGTTAACCTGTAAACCATAATCAAACAAAAAATATTATTTATATGCTGCTAATAACTGCTTCAGCAAATCTCTTACTATTAGCCTGAATATCCCTTAAATAAAATTTGTGAAAAGTCTTTACTGATGTCTAGTTCACCATTTTTAATATATTATGTAAGGACCAGCCTTGTCTGAAAGCAGATGATGCTGCAGCAGTTCTGTAAGAATGAGCTTTGAATTTAGATGCATCAATTCCTGATTGTTCTAAAACCATTTTTAACCATCTTGCAATAGTACTAGATGTCACAGCTCTGTAGGAACAATATGATACCAGAACTTGAGTAGATTTCTGAAGATTGTTAGTCCTGTCAAGATAATGTAACAAAGTATGCATAGCACAAAGCTTCATCCTTGTAATGTAGGAGTCACTCCTGGAAATTCTTATCTTGTCTTGAAATTTTCAACAAATCTGAAAAACTGAATACTATTTTATCTGCCATACAAGTCATGTTATGTAAATTCAAAGATTTTAGAGTTGGTGCTCTTGGCGCTGTAGATAAAGCAATAAGAGCAACCAGCTTCATTGTTAATAACCTTAAAGATATAGTTTCCAAAGGAAAAAGGGCATACAGGTACTTTAAGAATAGGTTTACATCCCAAGTGTCAACATATCTTGGTTTTGGTAAAATTCTGTTAAACAGGCCCTTCAAGTATCTATTAATCAACAAAGGGTTGAGGCACTGTGCATTACCAAACATTCTCAAAGTAGTAAGTAACATTGCCTTGTGAGTAATGACGACACTACAAGACTTACCTTCAGTTACCAAAGAATCTAAGTATGAAATAACTGTTACCTCAGAGACACAAAAGGGTTTAATTTCCCTGATCTTACACCAAAAATTCCATTTTTTCCATGCCAAATTATATTCTTTAGTCATTCCTGGTCTCCATGAATTGTTAATGGTGTTCACAGCTGTTGTTGGAAGTCCTTGGTTTTGGACCAATCTCCTGATACAGTTACTGCGATTAAAGATAACGGTCTTCCCTAGTGGATGAGTTTGACCATTGTGTGGAAGAGTCAGTATATTTTTATGCCTTGGAAGTCTAATTGGAAGAGAAATTAAACATGACAAGAGTAAAGGAAAAAACAGGATTGTGATGTCCAATGTGGAACAATTAGGAGTGCTTTACTAACATTATCAGCAATAATTGTACTCAATATTTTCCCAACAAAATTAAAAGGGGGAAAAATGTATGGGATTAAATCATGCCAGGAGAAAGAAAAAGCATCAATTTCAAAAGCAACTGGTTCTGCAAACCATGAAATGAACTTCTTTAACTGACAGTTTAATCTAGATGCAAAAAAGATCTATGTCTGGAACAAAAGTCGGTGCACACAATCCTTGAAAAATTTCTTTCTTTAGCATCCATTCAGTGGAGTCAGAAAAGTTCCTGGACAGATAATCTGCCTGTATATTATGTTTGCTAGCAATATGGACTGCAGATACAAATATTTCCCTTTCCAAACACCATTCCCAAATCTGTCTGGCTAGCTGATCCAACTGAACTGATGCCATTCCACCCATATTACTAATATACGAGATAGCACATATGTAGTCAGACTGAATCTCAGTATGTCATTTCTGTGATCTGCATGAAAAACTTGTAAGGCATAAGAAATTGCTAACAACTCTAGATAATTTATTGAAAAAATGGTCTCACACTTTTTCCATCTACCAGAGATTGATCTATTTGAATCAAGTTCATAAGCTCCCCGACCTGAGAGTGATGCATCAGTCTGAATAGTAAAAGCAATTTTATCTCGTCTGATAGATTTCCCATTCCTGTCTGCAACATTTAGATACCACCAGTTAAGATCCTTGATACTTTGTGGAGATAACTGTATTGTACTATCAAAATTATTGTTTTCACTAAGGCCTTTTATTTTATCACGTTCCAAACACCTGTGGTGCATTGGGACTTCCGTGATTGCATAAAAGGCATTAATAAGCATACCAATAAATGATGCCAACTCTCGTACTCTAACATACCTTCTATCAATAAGCTTTTTGGCAAAAACACGGATGTTTTCCACTTTCTCCTCTGCAAGGAAAACCTTAAACTGTACAGAGTCTAACACAAAACCAAAAAAGATAATTCACTGAAATGGAATAAGCACTGATTTTTCAAGACTGATAGTGAAACCAAGAGATTTGATGTCTCGATCATGGTCCACGTGTTTTGCAACCAAATGTGACTATCACCATCCAAATTCAAGGAGTCATCAATATAATAGGAACACCTAATGCACTGCTGCCAAAACCAAGCATAAATGGGTTTTAGAATCTTATTGAAAAATCTTGAAGCAGAGGAAAACCCAAAAGGTAAACATACAAACTGAAAAAGTTGAGCGTTCCAGATAAACTTTAGAAACTTCTGATAATCTATATGTATTGGAATACTAAAATAAGCATCCTTTAGATCAATAAAAGTAAAGAAATCATTTTTCTGGATGAGATCTAAAACAATTTGAAATGCTACTTGCTTAAAATGATCATAATGAACAAATTTATTCAACTGTTTCAGGTTAATAACTGACCTAAATTTTCCATTAGGTTTGGGAACAATAAAAATGTTCAAATGAAATTTATTACTCTCACATGTGGATGGAACTACAGCTCCTTCTGTAGAAGTTCAGTGATTTCATTGGATATAATGGTTCTCTGCTCATCTGAAACTATTTACAAAATCCACGGAACATGAGTAAACTTATTCCATAGAGCAATGCAGTGTTTAAGTTTTACCACAGAACTTGCCTCTATAGATTTTAATTTGTGGGCTCGTTTGGGGGACTAGTATAGGCAGGTCTCTTTCCTCAATTGGAAATTTGGTATTGATACCTGTACGTATTTTGAGCACTATAAGGTTGAAATTGAAATCTTGCCCTCTGATTGAAATCTGGACCTCGTATGGGTCCACCGCCTCTAGCACCACGGCCTCTATTGAAACCTCTGTGATTCTGGGCAAAATCTTTTCTTTCCCAAGTGCAAACCCAGTGTCACATTTTTTAACTTCCTTGGCCACATCATCCCCAAAAAGCATGGACATTATAGGGGTACGCATATTACAAAGATTGGAATATTTCCTTTTCAAATGTGGTCGAATCATATACCTCCTTCTGAGGGAGACATGATATTGCACCTGACCCATAAGGGTAATAGCATCTGAAATTAGGGTCTTTACTTTTTCACTAGTGGCAATCTGAGACTTTATTAATTCTGCTTATTGGACAACTGGCATAATGCCTGCAGCAACAAGATTTTGTATACCCCTAAAGGCTTTGTCATGAGAGTGAACTCCCTTTGCTAAGGTCATTCCAAATTTCTTGACTGACAAGTGGGGGACCCAACCTATCACAGATTTCTGAGATCTTGTACTGCTGTACAATTTCATCTGTTGCACACAATGAAATGCATGCATGCAGTATTAATCAGCTCTGCTAGGGATTTAGGTATTGGCTCTCCTGTTTGGGGAGTTTTCAGTGTGGGTAACTGCCACATATTATCAGCATTGCTAGTAGAAATACAGTTTTAATCAGGCTGCAAAGCATCAAACAATGTCCCATTTATTTTTCTCCTCAAAGAAATTTGAGTGGTCTACTTGCATCACCCTCTGCTGGGGTAACATCAACATCGCTATATGGCCCTTCATTTTGAACTTTTACATGTAATTCAGTTAAGCATTCACCAAAAAGGGCATCAATTTCATTGTCATCTGCTATAACAGGCTGCATTTCATTTAGACTCAATTTTGTCTTCAAAAAGCTCAATATCTGTTTCCCACAGGTTTTTTCTGTCTATGAGACTGGACGTCCTCGACTGTCCGACATTTTTTGCTTGTTTGGTCGCCATAACAGGCTTGCGTTTTGCCACTTTCTGAACTATAGTCACAACAGACTTAAATTTTTTCTCTCTATTTTTCTGTTTTTATGGCTTCATAACTCCTCTCTTATGTGAGGAACTTGCCTCAACTGCGCAAAAAGCTGCAATATCCTCAGGCCCAAAACCCAAAAATTCAGAGTCGGCTTCGAGGTTGGTAACTGAGAGACCTTTGTCCTCTTCAGTAGCCATTACAAATAAACAAAAAGAAAATAGGACAAATAACACGTATAGCTTGGACTATGTCCAAAGCTGGCTACAACACCACTTAACTACGTGCCTATTATTGTACTTACCGCTCCGTTACAACGTCAGAATACTTACCGCTCCGCTACAATGCCAGAATAACTATGAGATACCTCATGCGGGTGGCTTGTTTATATAGGATACTTCAGGTGACACATCATGTGACTGATAAAAAAGTTTCCTTTTCTTTGAAGAGCGCCTGTTTCCGCCAATGACAGAGTAACATGCTATGTATACATGTGAGGTTGAAGGCTTTATGAAAAATAATGTGCTGTTAATGGACATAATAATGTATCAAGGTTTCCAAATACTGGTAGCAATTCTAGAATGAATACTGTTAACTGCTACAGCCATTTGCAATCAACGAAACTATTCTTAGTTTCATTGACTGGTAGCAACGGCTGGATATAATAAGGTATTGATATTTCCAAATGCTGGTAGCACTGACACAGTGTTTTATCTACCCATGCGTCATGCGTCAAATATGCAGACTTCTCCAAATTGATGCACAAAAATCAACGCCGGTATGTAAATCGACACACCCCAATGTTATGTTTTGCTGATTAACAAAAAACAAAGGTTCGGTCTAAAAATTGTCGCCGGTATGTAAATTGATGCACCCTAATGTTTTTTGTTTGCTGATTAACACAAAATTAAGGTTTGGTCTAACTACTTTAATAGCTAGATTACAACTCTCCCAAACAGGGAAAATACGCGCATATCAGTTTCTTACGCTAATGTTATCATAAATACATTGGGTTTCAACTGAGTGTGGAGCCTGGAGCTTACCTTATGTGTCCTGTAAGTGTCACATCATTTGTAGCAACAGGATGTTAGAACCGTATAATCACCATACCCAAGAAAGAGGCGGAAAATAAACACGTGATTTTAATGTGATTTTCACGAGAAACTATTATTTTTTGCGCACCTTTGTCATGCAACAAAGCAACAATTTTGCATTTGCTCAATTGTATGCCTTATGTTGTTCCATGATACTGTCAGCATCTGACTGAAAATGGCATCCAAGGCAAAAAATTAAAATATTCGAAACAAACAAAATTATCTTTTGGACCGCGTTTATGACCTACCAATGATAATAGTATTGTTACTGAACCAGTGGAGCCTTCATCATCCAAAGATGAGGTAACGGTTACTCGTAAGATAAAACGTAATTTGTGCAGCAACAGTTGAAAACATACAGCTGGCTACGTTTTCAAAGAGAAGTTACTTCGAGTGAAGAATGTGACAGTGAAGATGTCTTTATGTTTTGCCATATATGTACAGAGGCTAAAAAAAAACTCCATGGCCAAACAGGTAAAAAACAGTAACTTTCAGAATAGTACAGGCATGCTGGGCTACCAGAACACAAAGTGCTGATTGAAGGTCCACAACACCAGGCAAATTTTAATGCAGTTTTACAAAAACATTCTTCCAAACAAGACAAAGCAGTGAAAGTGCTATTTAAGTGTGTACATTGGCTTAGTGAAGAAATCCTTTTTTTACAAAAAATACAAATCTCTTAGCGGCTGAAGAAATTGATGCCACTGGCATTTTGAAGAATTCTGCCAGTCAATATGACTTGGCTACCACCTGTTCAGAGTTACTGGAGAGCCTATCAAACGTTGTTGAGGATAGTCTTATACATGACCTGAAAATTCGTCATTTGTGACTGCAATGGCAGATGAAAGCATTGACATAGCCAACAATAAACGCTTTGTCATATATGCTCAGATTATTTCTGATGACATGAAACCATCAACAAGATTTTTAACAAATACAGAATGCTCAGATGTTTCTGGCAAGGGAAATACCTTATTGGCTTTAGTCACATTAATTTATGTAACTAATATTTTTGTTGTGTATTTAAACAATATAATTATTTTTAAAAACTACTGAAAACTGATCATCGGCTTGAATAAGATTCATAGGTTTGGATTTTGACTCACTGTTTTTTGCCTTGATGAGTCAAATGACTTGCACGAAGCCATTTGTAGATAAAACACTGTTGACAGGATATAATAACATACTGATGTTTCCAAATGCTGGTAGCAATGGCTGGATATAAAAAGGTATTGATGTTTCCAAATGCTGGTAGCAATGGCTGGATATAATAAGGTATTGATGTTTCCAAATGCTGGTAGCAATGGCTGGATATAATAAGGTATTGATGTTTCCAAATGCTGGTAGCAATGGCTGGAGATAATACAGTATTGATGTTTCCAAATGCTGGTAGCAATGGCTGGAGATAATAAAGTATTGATGTTTCCAAATGCTGGTAGCAATGGCTGGATATAATAACGTATTGATGTTTCCAAATGCTGGTAACAATGGCTGGATATAATAAGGTATTGATGTTTCCAAATGCTGGTAGCAATGGCTGGATATAATAAGGTACTGATGTTTCCAAATGCTGTTAACAATGGCTGGATATAATAAGGTATTGATATTTCCAAAAACTGGTAGCAATGGCTGGATATAATAAGGTATTGATGTTTCCAAATACTGGTAGCAATGGCTGGATATAAGAAGGTATTGATGTTTCCAAATACTGGTAGCAATGGCTGGATATAATAAGGTACTGATGTTTCCAAATGCTGGTAGCAATGGCTGGATATAATAAGGTATTGATGTTTCCAAAAACTGGTAGCAATGGCTGGATATAATAAGGTATTGATGTTTCCAAATACTGGTAGCAATGGCTGGATATAATAAGGTACTGATATTTCCAAATACTGGTATCAATGGCTGGATATAATAAGGTATTAATGTTTCCAAAAACTGGTATCAATGGCTGGATATAATAAGGTATTAATGTTTCCAAATACTGGTAGCAATGGCTGGATATAATAAGGTACTGATGTTTCCAAATGCTGGTAGCAATGGCTGGATATAATAAGGTATTGATGTTTCCAAAAACTGGTAGCAATGGCTGGATATAATAAGGTATTGATGTTTCCAAATACTGGTAGCAATGGCTGGATATAATAAGGTACTGATATTTCCAAATACTGGTATCAATGGCTGGATATAATAAGGTATTAATGTTTCCAAAAACTGGTAGGGATGAAAGATACTTTCCCAAACTACTTAATACTACAGTGTAATTATCTCCGACAGCAACTTGGCATGGTGTATGTACTTCAGACAGCCACCATCCTTCCCCTTCCTGTCTGCTCTGGGATGTGGAACATGCCCTAAGCATTCTCTTGCACATCACAAATATTCACTAATGAAGCAAGGGATTTTGGCTCTGGTATGCATCCTTGATGCTGGTCCAGCTGTGAAGGTCTGGAATTTTGGGGGGAGTGCAGTGTATGTCCAAAATATGGCTATGCATTTTAAGGATATTACCCTTTTTGTCTTGTTTAGTATGCCTTTTTAGGGATTGTACCCCTTTTTGTCTTGTTTAGTATGCCTTTTTAGGGATTGTACCCCTTTTTGTCTTGTTTAGTATGCCTTTTTAGGATTGTACCCCTTTTTGTCTTGTCTTATATGCTTTTTTAATGGATTTTATCCTTGTCTTTGTTTTGTATGCCTTTTTAGGGATTTTACCATTGTCTTTGTCTTGTATACCTTTTTGGGGATTTACACATTTTTGTCTTTGTTTAGTATGCCTTTTAAGGGATTTACACATTTTTGTCTTTGTTTAGTATGCCTTTTTAGGGATTTACACATTTTTGTCTTTGTTTTGTATGCCTTTTTAGGGATTGTACCCCTTTTGTCTTGTTTAGTATGCCTTTTTAGGGATTGTACCCCTTTTTGTCTTGTCTTATATGCTTTTTTTAATGGATTTTATCCATGTCTTTGTTTTGTATGCCTTTCAAAGGAATTTTATACTTTTTTGTCTTTGTATGCCTTTCTAGGGATTTTACACATTTTTGTTTGTATACCTTTTTAATGGATTTTATCCTTGTCTTTGTCTTGTATACCATTTTAGGGATTTACACATTTTTGTCTGTATGTCTTTTTAATGGATTTTATCCTTGTCTTTGTCTTGTATACCATTTTAGGGATTTACACATTTTTGTCTTTGTTTTGTATGCCTTTTTAGGGATTTTACCATTGTCTTTCTTTTGTATGCGATTTAGGGATTTTACGTTTGTCTTTCTTTTGTATAACATTTAGGGATTTTACTGGGGTTTTCTTGTCTTTATTCTGTATGCGTTTTTAATGATTTTACCTTTGTCTTTCTTTTGTATGCTATTTAGGGATTGCACTGGATTTGTTGTTGTTGTTGTTGTTGTTGTTATAGGGTTTAACGCCATTTTTCAGCACAAGATAGGCTATACATGGCGGCCAGTATTAATGGTGGAGGAAGAACCACCGACCCACGAGAAGCTAATGGCAGGCTTTCTCACGTACCCACGTCAGCCGAGCCTGGACTCGAACTCACGCAGACAGAGGTGAGATGGAAGTGATCCGTAACGGTCAGCGCTTTAGACCACTCGGCCACTCGGGGCCCCGGATTTTTTGTCTTTGTCTTCTATGCCATTTTAAGGATACATACACTAACTCTGCACTATGTAGCCAAAACTGTGCTGGTTTACCAATAAACCCACCCACCAGCCCAAATACATACATACATACATACATATATACATACATACATACATACATACATGCATGCATGCATGCATGCATACATATACATCAGGTGAAATGCATGAAAGAGGTGATAAGAAAGAGTCACAGGAAGGAGGAGAGGTCAAACTGAGTGCAAAAAATTTTAGATGCTGAAAGAAAAGTTAACCTGCAGAATGATGTAATTTATTCATTTCATGGCTCTCCACAAATCAGTTTCATAAATTGAGGATCTGAAATGGGTAATGATTAATATTGTATTTATGAAACAAGTTGTATAATGTCCAGCTTTTGCGAGCCTTGGCAGTTTCATAAGTTCACTTATTACTAGGTATGAAATATATTTTGTAAATGAGGCTACCCACCCACCCCTAATATATGTGCATTTTCGGTTGGCGAACCATCCCTGTTTTTTTGTTGCCAGCCCTAACACCCCACCCCGTGGAAAAAAGAAATACAAATTTTTTTAAAAAGGTTAAAAAATTTTTAAACAATCCTGAAATTGATTTGTGCATCTGACAGGGCTGGTTTTGCCAAGCACTCACTTGAAGTGCTTAGTACAATATGTATACTAATCATTATATATATATATATATATATAAAAAAAACAAATCATATGGCGAATAACATCCTTTCAAGTGTACAGATCCAACAAGGGATCATGTGTGTCAGTGACTGATTAAGATAAATGCAATAAACTGACAACTAACAGTGCAAAACTAGCCTATGCACATCTGACTCTAAATGAGTCTTTTACGAATGCAAATACAAAACAGAGACAAGACAAACAGAAAACAAAACGTGTTGAGGTTACAAAATTTTACATGTCTGCTTCTACTATAATAAAAGCTTGAAAATTATGATGTTTGAACTAGTTGGCTTCAACTTGATGCTAATGCTGAAAAATATTTATGCAAATTTACATTTAAAAAAAGATGGCGATATGGCTCATCAATTTCTAGGTCAATATAAAATATTTTTCAGTCATGTAAAATTTTGTAATCTCAATGCTTTTTGTTTTCTGTTGTCTTATCTGCCTTTTGAAAATGACTCATTTAGAGTTGAAAGTGCTTATGTAAGTTAGAAACTAATTTTGCACTCTCAGTTGACAATTTTATATATATATTGTTCTTAAAAAAACTGACATGCTTACCCTAATTTTAAAACCAGTGTAATAGGAAACAAACCTTTTTTAGGGCATGAATTTAATACTAGATATTAAATGTATTTTAAATTACTAAAAATTTTAGAAATACACCATACAGACTTTCAAAGATAATATAAGATGTTTGCTTCCTACAATAATAAATTCACACAGACAATGTTTTCATTTGTTAAAAAAAATGAAGAACAAAATATATTTTGCAATACCATCAAATAAAACTGATCTGCAATAAAACTAAAAAATGAAGTAAAAATAGATTTACCTCCTGCAATTCTTCATTTTACAAATAATGCAGAATTCATTGAAAGTGTTCAACTAGCAAAACTTGTGAAACTTGACAAAAATAATGGACTGGCACATACTTGACCACAAGCTTCCCAAAACACTGCTGACGCTGCTCCCATCATCATTTATCTATGTCACTGTCACTCATTTTGTAGATTAAATCATGCATCCATTAGAACTTTGATTTAAAGTGATCATTTATGTTACATTCATTCTTCTCATAAATGTGAATTAATTAATGCTATTTCCTGGTTCTGATATTACCATTCTGCAGAGCCATTTCAAACTTTTGTGCACTCTAAACCTGACAAATGTCTGAACAATTATACAGATGTTAGATCCTGTCATGAAAGCCTGAAAGTATTCTCATGGCTTGGTTCATCACAAAAACCTGACTACAGGCAGGAAATGCTTGCATTCCACACAATGTACTAGATGTACAGCTAAATGTTACTGAACAGATCCTGCAACACTCCTGCTTTTGTCAGATTTGATGGGGATATCTTGGAGAGAAATGTAGTGAATTGTACCTCTAATTAACAAAGTCTGTTCACATTACCTGACTTAGAGATTCATCATCAACAAGATCTATTCCTTTGCATAAACATAAAGAAGTTGCCTAATTCATATTCTTTACAAGATGGGATGGGCATATGGGTTGATGAGGGTCCAAGGGTGAGTGGTGGGAAGGTTTCTCTAGGGAACCTAAGAGGCTTGAACAGTTCTCAATTTCATAGTTCAGAATATGATGAATACCCAGTTTTAGCAATAAAATCAAGATTCTCCCCTGACCCCCATTCCACTCCAAAACCCCACCCCCAATGGATTTTGGCACCACACTTTGAGAACTGTTATGTAATTGTAATTTAATTGTTAGTTTTAAATTCTTTTTTAATTTATTTTTGTTTCATTACATGTTATTGTAATGATAACTTTATTCACTGGATTTGACTTTTTTTTCTAGAAAATTCAGTTCAGTTCTAGTAAATAATCACTATTGCTACATTATATTTTTAGCTGACCTAGTTCCTGACCTTGGTTCTGAATTGGTAAACACAGAGTGAAAATCATTGGTTGTAATCAAGGTCATCCTTGGCTTGCATCAGCTCTGCTGTAAACAACTTTTGTTTTAAAATTCATTTCCAGTGTGGGAATCATTGATTCTTAGCTAAGGCTATACTAGCCTACATGCTATTTGACATATTATTTTACTGCATTGTTCGGAGTAAGTGATCATGTGACCCATCACGGGGTCTAAACTGCATTTTAGTTAAGGGTTAAAACAGATATTTTATAGTGAAATAGTCAGTTGTATTTTACACCTTTAGAGCTCAAGGTGTTTTTTAATGTTGATGCCAGTTTGATTTAAAACCCTTCTATATTTTGGATTTAATAATTTATATTCCCTGGAAAATACCAGTGCTCATAAAAATTCTTGGACAAAGACATTTATTGGAAATTATTCGAAATTCTAAAGCCGGAATATTATTCCCGATTCATAAAATTCAACAAGGAACTGTTGACACATCAACACAAAACAGGATATAGAAGATGTCATCGCCTTCCATCTTGGAATTTCATCGGGATTCAAACTTTGATTCATTTAGAACTTTTAGTGATTGGAATTATATTTTTTAAATTCTAGGATTAGTTTTTGGATTAGATTCACAAACCATAAGTCCTTTTTCATATTTTTACCTTGTTTTCTAGGGAAATAAATTATTTTTTTTAAATTTACAAATCTTGTTGGCTTCACTCTTTTCTTTGTTACTTTTGTACAAGCCTAGACACATAACAGAACCCTAACGATAATTCAATCTGCTTATATATTTATTCCTGATCTCCATAAATAAAAAGATTATTGTTATTGTTGTTATTATTAAATGCTGTACTGTACATTAACAAGGTTGGAAATTTAAGGATTATCTTGGACCTCTACTTAATACAGTTTGCATTTGCAAAGGTACACATCATTAATATCATCTATTCCCTTGCATAAAGATATGAAGCTGCCTAATTCATGCTCTCTTTGACAAGATGCCATGGTGGTGGTTGGGTTGAAGGTGGTTGGGGCATGAAGGTTACGATTTGTCTAAGGAACCTCAGGGGCTTATTCTCAATTTCATAAATCAAAAATAGGCAGAATGGACTCGGGGCACCACACTTTGACAACCAAGTTACCTCATACTACAAATGTACTTGTGCATTTAAAGCAGCAGTGGTGACTCAGTGCTGAGTGTGCCATACTTGACCTCATGTAGGTGAATTCAAATCCTGCCTCTAAATCAGCCTTGGTGGGTTACCTTGGTGTGTCCTTGGGCAAGGCACTTGACTCTGAAAGTCTAGACAATAAATAACCTATCTCTGTTCCTGTTCCATCAAACTCCAAACCAAAACTGAACTTTAAGCTCTAATACAACACACTGACAAATTTTTAAATTATTTGTATTGCTAGGTACATTTTGCATTGCTGGGTACATATTTTACTTCAAACCTTAGGATACACAACTATTTCTTACAGTTTGCTACACAGTCTAGGCCAATTTTTCTGTGAACTGGCCCAAAGCAGGGTGCATTGTACATTTGTGAACATATCATATTTCCAACCCTGATTGATTACCAGGAGCCACAGACTAGTTGGCAGAGCTGCCATTTGAATGAAAGCTGATCAACAGTGTCTGACAAAGTTTGATCATACGATAGCACAAAGGGCTATATATGGAAAAGAATCTGGTAGCCCTGCTTAAATTAAATAGCCTACCTAAAACACTTTATTTCAATCTATACCTCAAAGAACAGGTTTACCTTATCATGCAAGCAAGGTTTAAACAAAAAAGTTCAAAGCAAGATTATTTTTTAAATATAAAAAAATTGCTGTCATGTTCTGAAAATTGAATCAGATTTTTGATACTCATATGCTAGAGGTGGTCTTTGATCAATCCTGAAAGATGATGACCAAATAAAGATGCACCTGCTGCAGATGGTATGATCCTGCAACACACCAAAAAGAAGGCCAATTTTCCAGGAATTCATGATAAGACCATTTCTTCCTTTTAACTCTCAAATGTTAAACCATTTGATATTCTGTAGTGTAAACAATGGTCAAATTAGCTGCTGTGGTGAGTGTCAGCTTGGCACCATTTTCATTTAGGACAAAGCAGACACGATTAGAAGTCTTTTGGTGAGAACCCCATGTCATACTGATTATCCATTCAGGATGAGTGGTGACAGCAAGATTTTCAAGATTGTTGTCAAAAATTGGCAGCCATACTGGATACACGAGTGGCACCATTTTCATTTAGAACTTGGTGAAAACACCATGTCATAATGTTCAAGGACAGTAGCAACAACAAGCTCTTTAAGAAGGTCATTGTGGCAGCCATGTTGGATGTACAATACCTAGACAGGCATGAAGCCAAATTCAGCACAATCCTGACTGTACAGAGCATAATAAGTTTTGGTACTACCCTTAATGCAAGACTTCCATAAAATGTTGTCAAGGAACGAACTCAGGAATACATATTTTTCTGCAAAACCCATTTTTCTTTGAACCACATGGACCTTTAACTTTGACCTCAAAATCAATAAGCCTCTTCCACAAACTTTGATTAAGGTATGTGGCATAGAACAAAAGTTATTACAAAATCTGTTATTCTAATTTCAGTGACTGAATTTTTACCTACTGGCTGCAATAATTTCATACTATTTCTTGTTGAAACTTAAGTTATTTTCACATCCTGATTCAATATACAAATAAGAATTTCTAAATATAAGAGTGGGTCTCACATAATGTATACACGTAACTCCATCATAAGTGTTTTCTTTTAAAATGCTTTCATTTTGGTCACTTTAAAGCAATTCTTTATTTGGACGTGTGTGTGTGAATGATTTGGATTTTTAATGTAGCTTTAACAATTTTAGTCATATCACTACAATGTCTGCAGTGTGGGAGTTTATAGTGATGTCTAGCACTGGGGCATCATCCTGCAGGCATGTGGCATCATGTCCCGCCCAGTCACATTATCCTGACACCAGGATGACCAGTCCTAACAGTAACCTCTTAATGCTAAGCACCAAGCAAGGTAGCTGCTAATACCATTTTTATAAGTCTTTGGTATGACTTTGCTGGGCTTCGAACCCATGACCTTCCACATCCGAGGTTGATGCTCTAACCACTTAGGCCACCAGAGCAATCTTATTTTCTGGGATCATTGGCAATATTATATTCCATTTTCTTGTGCTTTCTTTCTTTTATTCATGTAAATGGTATCAGATGCTGAGGCAATGGCCCTCTTGTCATCATTATTACATTCAGTTCAATAATTTCTTACAGCCTGAGTAATCATTTCTTACAGACTCGGGAATCATTTTTATGGCCTGAGGCGATTTCCCTGTTGTCATCATTATTAGTTTCAATTTAATCATTTCCTACAGCCTCTGAATATAAATTATTTGCATATGTCAATGCAAACAAATATTCTTAACTCATTAACCCCATATACCATGTTTACATGTAAAGAAGTTCTACCCTAATTCCGAGCTCCGTAATGTTGACTTCATTTATGATACACCAAAGCAGGTGGTATTACAGAAATGGAGAAAGATGTTTTACAATGATACTAATTAATAACTTTCTACTCACATTAAAAATAAAGCAGAAAAACACAACTTCTAAGACCAAATTTTTAAAGTTCAAAAATTGCAGGTTTTGGAACCGGACTTTGTCAGGATTTGGGACATTTTGGCCTTTGATCTATATCAGACTGGTTTGATCTGCACACGGACAGATGAAGCTTTGCAAAACAATCATATAAGTTAAAGTTTTTAGAGTAAAATGGGGCCTTGACACAAATCATGGTTCCAATGCACGAAAAAAAAAAAAGGAAAAATGAACTAGAGTTTCACCATTCTACACATGCTTGGACAAAATAGCCAATCAAAAATGTCATTTTTTGGAACCTATGCATTGGGATAAAATAAAATCTTGCATTTGTATACATTCAAAAGTAACCTCCAAAATGCATTTCCTACCCCAATTTCAGCCAAAAAGAAAGAAAAAAATCTCTAACGATCAATGAGTTCAACTCCTCCGATTTGCTTTCATTGAGCTCTTCCAAAGCACATGGTATCCTTGCTCACTTAGGTTTTTCTCATGGCACTATTGATAAAATCAAGTCTGATAACTTAATGGACCTGCATAATAGTCCTGACACTAAGCACAAATTTGCCCTAAATCCTTCAAGTTATTTCTTGTACATGTTTTACAATGTGTTGCCATGTACAAGTGAGTGTGCCTTCCAGAATTTTACTGTACAAAATGGCACAAGGGTACTGCATGGAAAAAACAATGCACCACTTGTATTTATCTCATTTGATGTTGTAACTGATAACATATTTACAAAATAATATGTGAGATATCGTATCAAGACTGATTTGTAAACTTTGCATCTGGAGAACTGTAAACAACCTTCCAGTCTGAAACTGTGTGAACTGAAGGCCAGGATGCTTTGATTTGGAGAAAACAGGGAGTGGGTGTTACTGATAATTTTCATTTTTTAACCCACACAGCAAATGCCTGAGCCAGGAAGTATTAAATGAAAATAGTACATCCTTTAATTTTGTTCAACTGCTATTTATATTGAACCTTACGAAAAACAACAAAGAACATTTCCTGCTACAAGAGCTACCATGTACCAATGCCAGTCATGAGCTGAATAATGGCACTGCTGGTAAATCCCCAAAACCAAAACAAACATATTACAAACATTTTGTTTCTGTACAACACAAACAATTTACCTTCACTGAATTTTGTAGAAGGTAATTTGCTTGCTCTAAATCTTTCCATTTATATTTGTTCCTGATTTTCTCATGTAAAGGATATCATGTAGTGTTGACAGACCAAAGGTACATGTAGTATTGACAGGCCAATGGTACATGTAGTGTTGACAGGCCAAAGGTACATGTAGTGTTGACAGGCCAAAGGACATGTAGTGTTGACAGGCCAAAGGTACATGTAGTGTTGACAGGCCAAAGGACATATAGTGCTGACGGGCCAAAGGTACATGTAGTGTTGACAGGCCAAAGGACATATAATGTTGACAGGCCAAAGGTACATGTAGTGTTGACAGGTCAAAGGTACATGTACTGTTGACGGACCAAAGCACATAATAGTGTTGACAGGTCAAAGGTACATGTAGTGTTGACAGGCCAAAGGTACATGTAGTATTGACAGACCAAAGGTACATGTAGTGTTGACAGGCCAAAGATACATATAGTGTTAACAGGTAAAAAGGGCATGTAGTGTTGATAGGCCAATGGAAATATAGTGCTGACAGGCCAAAGGTACATGTAGTGTTGACAGGTCAAAGGTACATGTAGTGTTGATGGGCCAAAGGACATAATAGTGTTGACAAGTCAAAGGTACATGTAGTGTTGACAGGCCAAAGGACATGTAGTGTTGACTGGCCAATGGAAATATAGTGCTGACAGGCCAAAGGTACATGTAGTGTTGACAGGTCAAAGGTACATGTATTGATCTTATCTGAGAAAATAATGTTATCATGCTGATGCCTCATTATGATTACACAAACCCTTGAAGGCCAAGTCCCCATTACAACAACTTTACTTTATCACACAAACCCTTAAAAGCTAAGCTCCAATTACAAAAGATGTATCCAATCAAACAAACCCTTAAAGGCCAAGTTGCCACTACTGAAGGTTTACCCTATCACAAACCCTTAAATGCCATGTCTCCACTATAAAAGGTTTACCCAATCAAACAAAAGCAATAAAAACAAAAGTGTTCTCAATATGAAAGGTTTACTCATTCAGACAAACCTTTAAAGGCCAAGTGCCTACAACAAAATGATTTACTTGATCGCACAAACCCTTAATAGCCAAGTCCCCTAAAAAAGGTTTACCTGATCACATAAATCCTTAATGGCCTAGTCCCCACTACAGAAGGTTTACCCGTCACACAAATCCTTAAAGTCCAAGTCCCTACTACAAAAAATGTTTACCCTATCAGATAAATCCTGAAAGGTCAAGTCCCCACTACAAAAGGTTTACCCTATCATACAAACCCTTAAAGTCCAAGTCCCCACTACAAAGGTTTACCCAATCATATAAACCCTTAAAGTCCAAGTCCCCACTACAAAGGTTTACCCAATCATACAAACCCTTTAAGTCCAAGTCCCCACTACAAAGGTTTACCCAATCATACAAACCCTTTAAGTCCAAGTCACCACTACAAAGGTTTACCCAATCATACAAACCCTTTAAGTCCAAGTCCCCACTACAAAGGTTTACCCAATCATACAAACCCTTTAAGTCCAAGTCCCCACTACAAAAGATTTACCCAATCATACAAACCCTTAAAGTCCAAGTCCCCACTACAAAGGTTTACCCAATCATACAAACCCTTTAAGTCCAAGTCCCCACTACAAAAGATTTACCCTATTCTATAGCCTTAAATGAAGTGTTGTCAAGCCAAGTTGATAGCTATGAGATCTGATTGGCATTTAGGCACTGGAAACTACCTGACTTGGTGATTAACAGTTGAGGCTTACCCCCTGATACACCACCTGTCACTGTTAACTGGCCAGATAGGCAGGCTAATTAATCACAACAACACAAGACTGACAAAAGGAATATTGTTATAGAAACCTTGGTCAAAAATCAGTTATGGGTAACTTATTTTCATCTACACAGTTAATTAAAGTCAACATACTGCCTGCCCCTTTCTTGCTACCAACTGGTTCTGAACCTTAGCCTTTACAATTTCTGATGACAGTTCTCCTCTCCATACATTGGAAACTTGTACATATAATAGCCAAAATATCAGTCAAGGACCCATTCCTCAGTTTGACCAAGATATGACTTTAACTTCGACATAACTAACTATCTCAACAAGGGTCAACTTGCAGATTTTTCCAATGAACAGCAGGACCAGTTAGTACACAAGTCAAATAGTCATGAAGGCAATCAAATGGCCCTCCAAATTAGGGTCTGTGGTCTGTGTCAAGCCCATAATCAAAGCACTGCTAAAACAATGTGTGATCTTGACCAAAACAGCAGGGCTCTCAAGAGAGTTTCAGGATGAAGAGTTCTGGTTTCTTTACTCCTGGAACTCAGGAGTCCCATGATTATTTCTTAGAGTTCCTGGCATAAACTCATAAGTCTATTACTTAATGTTACAATGACTGGAACAGAACATGACATTACACTGTACCGTACACATTGATGTAAACTACTATCATTAAATCAAACCGATAAGGAATTAAAAAATATATCAGTCAGCATAATGTACAAAAAACTAATTCAAGATAAATACCTTAATTTGTAAACAGTATTAATTACCTTAAGAACTGTCCCTAAGGAATAAAGGTGGGATATAATGTGGGCTCCATGGAGAAGATGAATACTGGTACAGCTTCAGAGAACAAATGTTAGCTGTTGTCTTGATGAATTCACCCAAGCTTTAGGTGCTGATACTAAAATATGTATCATCAGTCAAAGGAACATGTATTTAAGGTATAGGGCTCAGGGACCTGAGCTCCTGGGTCCAATAAGTGAGAAATTATCAAAGGATGCACTGTTTCTCCCTGTCATGCCCTTTTGTTTTATCTTTTGGTCAGCCTTTGGCCAAATTGTGGAATAGCTAAAGGCTAGGCTTAAGTTAATAGGCATAAAGCCAGTGTGACCAACTAACAGTTAATCCATAATACTCTAATTATCTTGTGAAAAAGACTGTCCCTCTAAGGCTACTCTGATGTGACTTCAAAGAAACAGATGTTGGACTGAGTGTTAGCACTTATATTTATGGTAAGCATTTGGGAATGTTCAGTGAATAAATGAGTCACTTTTTAGTTGTAACAGTATTTAAATATATAAGTTGGTGACAATGCATATATAAATCATCAAAGTAATCAGAACTTTCTGAGTTTGATTTGGACAATACTTTCAAATCATTGATATTTCATAATAATAACCGCAACTTAAGTACGTGTGATTTAGACTTGGGCACTTGCAGTATCAGCAATTTTTAAATGTGCAGATATGTATGTCCACTCTTAAAAATGAGTCAGCAAAAGTCGTTTCATTTTTTTGGGAAACATAATAATGATGAAAATGACAGTAATGCCAACAAAAAAGAGGACAAATTGGTAAAAGTGAGGGCACGAGTGAAGACAAAGATAACTTGAACTCTGAATGTACATCTAATATTTTCTTCTAATAAAAAGCTTCCTTACAAATTTCTTGTTTTATAATTAACCATACAAAAACCCATATACGTGTGGATGGTGGCGGTAATAATGATGGTGATGATGACAACCAGGACTAATATCAGATTATAGTTATTAAGTATATCTGTTCATTTAGTATTTTGTTTAAATACCTTTCTAGCTTTGAAAAATTCTTGCTCTGATTTATTGCAACAAATAAAAATATCCATTTGTTGAAGATTATCCTGAGATACATGTAAACAGAAAACATTTATCCCAGGTGGGTCAGGGTTCTCAGTAGTATTTCAGAATGAGGAATCCTGGGCTCTTAACTAAAGGAACTCAAGAGGCTCCAGGCTATGTCTGAAACAGTCATAAACTTGGGAGTCCCTCACTTTCAAAGGGATAGAACAAAATATACAAAGCATGTGCTCAGTATTGTAATAGTATCAGGATAAATTCTTAGCCATTCGTAATATCATACTAGATATAAAATACTTTTCAGTAAATAAAATGTAAAGCTTAAACGTACACTTAAATGCATTTTTTCCCGGACAACAATGCTAAAAAACAAAAAATAAACAACATTAATAAAATTATCAACAATTAGTTTCAATCCCAAGAACTATCACTGGGATATGCAGTGTAGTTCTGTAATTTTCTCTACAGGTAAAACAGCATTTCCATTCTCACTAAAGAAACTTACATGCACAAACACCTTGTATTACACTATACCATAGACATAAATGTGATTTACCATGTGCAAAAATGCCCTAATTCAGAATAAATATGTTAAATAGTTACAGTTTGACCCTAAAGAATAAAGGTGGAATGTATCATGGTCTCTATAGAAAAAAAAAAAGAATTAATCTTGGCACATGTACAGTTCCAAAATACATGTAGCTTGAGACTTAAATTTGAACAGTTGTCAAGACGAATTCACACACTTAGGTATTTGTACTCAAGTATCACCAATCAA
This sequence comes from Megalonaias nervosa, assembly GCA_016617855.1. Taxonomy (NCBI): domain Eukaryota; kingdom Metazoa; phylum Mollusca; class Bivalvia; order Unionida; family Unionidae; genus Megalonaias; species Megalonaias nervosa. Next base: position 40,091 of record JAECUM010009809.1, on the reverse strand, counting down.
ATAAAACTTTCAATCTTTTGTTTTCCTTTGATTGGCTCATTTCATCACAAGACCTTTTCAAAAACAGATTTTTTGATAGACTCAACATACTGTTCTGCACATTTTAAAAAAGTTTCTATTGATACTATAAAACTCACATGTACATAAAATAGCAGTTATTATTAGTAGTATGGAATATTGATGATTTGACAATACCTATCATAGAAATCAGACAGTGAGAAAGCTTTCATTACATCCATTATTTATATTCATGTCATGACCAATTTCATTTAAAACATCATTATAACAAAATAACGCATTGCTTATTTGCCAATAATTGCAGTTGCTTACATACACACTCAACAGAACATGGTTTCTTTGAAGCATGTCAGAGGGGCAGTCCTTTTCACATCATAACTGCAATGATATGGATTAACTATTAATTAGTCAACCTGGCTTCTAGCATGTTTTACTTAAGTCTAGCCTTTAACTTTTTGTGCAGATTGGCCACAGCTGACTAGAATAAGGGGGACGTGTGCTGCATCACATGGAGAAATGGTGCATCCTTTGAGAATTTCATATGTATTTGACATGGAAGCTCAGGTCCCCGAGACCCCTGTATTTATGAGAAAAATGTATCATTTCTGTAAAGTAACATTTATCAATGACTAAATCAATGTGTTCAGCAAAAAAGGAATTATTCAGTATGTACATATACATCACTATTCCTTCTTAATGCATCTATGTATGTATTTTGAATTCCAAATTAGTTGTTATGAAGCTGTCATTTAAAAAGATATCTTCAATGAAAATGAGACTAGAACAACAGCAATGACTGTATGCTTTTTACTGCACATACAAACCCTATTCCACCCCACCTATGATTCTCACCAAGACTGTTGGGCTGCATATTACAAATTTGATAAAAAGTCAGCTTGCCCCATACTTTTATCCTTCAATTATTTACCAAACAGAAAAAATCAACTGCTGTCCTGAAATTATTTTGTAAACAACAGATGACAAATACTTCCTACAGGTGCTTGGGTTTTTGTATCTCAATCACGCTTTTAAACAAATTCTGGTTGGAGAGGGGGGGTCTAGACATTGGAGACAAGTGCCTTTTATTTATAACATACCTATTCAAGAAATCTGACGAGTTATATTATTAATAGTCATCACTTTGTCACCTTGAAATTGGAGACCTACATCAGAACATTCTCTGATAACCCCATATTTGAACATCAACAAGCTTAGCACAACTTGTAGCCAACTCACAATCTACCAGTGACAAAGTCAAGACTTAAAAGATAAGCAATTCCCATATACTTACAAATATCTTTATTAAAACGTTAAAAGACGAGTTAAAAATATAATTATTTCCCACTTGTCGAAGCTTGCTTCAGACAGTAAATATTCACATTATCATGTCTAAGTGGGAAAATGTGAGATAGACCTTGACACTGACTACAAGATGGAAATGACAGATGTTGACTACATATCTTATGAATGAAACTGCAGACATTTATATAATAGAAGAATGTGGCACAAATTATGCTGATATACACTGTGGCAAGATCGTAGAATATAAAACTTGCAGAAAGTGAAGCATTATGAACAGAAAATGACCCTCTTGTTCTCAGTTTGCTGGGCAAGTACCTTGCAAACTTGAGCTTGTCTGAACTAAATCTGAGTTTGTCCCAGACACTGGGAAAGTACCTTGCAAACTTGAGCTTGCCTGAATTAAATCTGAGTTTGTCCCAGGCACTGGGCAAGTACCTTGCAAACTTGAGCTTGCCTGAACTAAATCTGAATTTGTCCCAGGCATTGGGCAAGTACCTTGCAAACTTGAGCTTGCCTGAACTAAATCTGAGTTTGTCCCAGGCACTGGGCAAGTACCTTGCAAACTTGAGCTTGCCTGAACTAAATCGGAGTTTGTCCCAGGCACTGGGCAAATGGATTTGTAATACCATGCTTTTGGGTGATGTTTCAATCCATCATATATATGATAGCATAAAAAAAGGTTTGGACCGAACTGTTATTAAAGCTGTCATTATAATTTAAATTTGTGTACATCTTACCTCTGAATCACTCCTGGGATACTCAGAGTTCAGAGCCAAGGATGACACTCTGTGAATCCTCTGGGAAATGGCCACCCTATGGGCAACAATAACTGCCAAGATTGTGAATTCCCATCCAGCAGTTTGGGAGATGTGGTGAGGGACAGAAGTTCGAAGGGTATCATATATAACAAATGTTTTGTTAAAAGCCGTGCTGATAATTTATGGGATTCCACATTCATCTATGCAGCAGACAGTTATCCATTAATGTTTGATAGGGCTTAGACCAACAAGTATATTTGCTTTTTTTCTGACAGTGGAGACCTATGTTGTTGGGCAGTATTCGATACTGAAGTTTTACGTTGTGTTAACCTCCCCAACAGTTCTGACTTATCGGATGCTCCCTAGTAATTAATAAATTTATTTCGACTGACCTTGGTATGTGGATGGAAACTAAAATCCCTCTTTTATTGACCTATGGCATTAAATCCCTCAGAACACTCACTTTTTAATAATAATCCCTGTCAGAACAGAACACCTATGTATACATCTATTACTGACCTTATTTTTAAATTGCTGATGCATGCGTGGAAAGCAGCATCACCCGAAGGCAAGAACAACCACTGGAAACCTTCTAGCAAAGAGTATATCACATGGAACTGACTAATGCTTGGAAGGAACTGTGGTTAGGTCTAGCCATCACGGCAGAATGTTGAGAGACAGTGACAGACATGTCAGAAATTTGAGATTGAAAGAATGATAAATACATTTGTTTAAAAATCAAAACTGTAATAAGCTGTAAAGATATGTTAAATAATAATAACGATAATAATACATACATACTATTTGTTATTATTATTGTTATTAATAACATTACAGTTTTTGTTTTTAAAAAATTTATTTATCGTTCTCTAGATCTCGAATTTCCAACATGTCTGTCTCTGTTTCTCAAAATTCTGCAGTGATGACTAGACCTAACTGCAGTTCCATCCCAAGCATTAGTCAGTTCCATGTGATATACTTCTCACTAGAAGGTTTCCAGCGGTTGTTCTTGCCTTGGGGTGATGCTGCTTTGCATGCATGTGACAGCAATTTCAAAATAAGGTCAGTAATAGATATATACATAGGTGTTCTGTTCTGACAGGGATTATTATTAAAAAGTGAGTGTTCTCAAGGATTTAATGAGATAGGTCAAAAGAAGACGGATTTTAGTTTCCATCCACATACCAAGGTCAGTCGAAATAAATTTATTAATTACTAGCGAGCGTCCGATAAGGCAGAACTGATGGGGAGGTTAACACAACGTAAAACTTCAGTATCAAATACTGCCCGATAACGTTGGTCTCCGCTTTCAGAAGAAAAAAACAGTGGAGACCTACTTGTTGGTCTAGACAGGGCTAACCTTCATTTTCCACACAGGAATAAAAACTCGATATTTTTTTTTTTATACTCAAACTGGTTTTAAAAGATCATTTACTGATATTCACCTGGCAAAATATTTCTATTTTTTTATGGCACAGTACCGCACTTCAAAGTTTTCAGCTACAATAGTTCAGACTGAAACCACGAGACAGGAGCCTGGCTCAGGTCCAAGCATGTTACTCAACAGAATCAAACACTTTTCATCCAAAAACCACACTCCTTCTCGTGCTACCCTCGATCGTCTATTATTTAAACAATATTCATCACAATGTTTCTGAAAGCGGGATTAAATAAATTATTCATAAATTATACTTAATTAAAGAACCCAACTTACTTTCTGAACTAAAGCTGTGTTTTCTCCAAGCAAGGCGGCTGCCATCTTATGACGTCAAAAATCGGTGGTAGCTTTATTTATAAATAACTGAAATATAATCCTACAAGATCAGGCATTACCTTGACAAAGAGCGAAAATTTATTGACTCTCTTTTATGGGCAGCTATTTTAATAGGTTTTTGTTTGTTTGTTATAATTTTGGTATTATTTCACCATTTTGTTTCATAAAAATTCATTTTGTCTCTTTCGCATTTGTTAATTTTTATATCTTAGTTTCATTTTATGATACAAGTTTATGCACAATATAAAAAGTTTATGCACAATATAAAAATAACAAATATAAAAAATTCGATTTTTTAAACGCGTTTTAAGTATGGATTTCAATGGTTTACATTAGTATAGTTCGGACACACGATCAATGTTTTAAATTTCATACATGTACACACATCAGCATGTCAGCTCTTCGCAAGGTTGCTTATAACTACTTAAATTTTCTTTAAATTTCACATTTCCCCCAAGAAATTAGTCGACTTTTACGGATTGAACTCTTTAACAATTAAATGGGCATGAAGTGTACTTGAATTAAATATGACTGAACTGCAATAAGAAATCGATTAAGAAAAATTATCCAAAGACGAAAAATAATGCCGGAATGAATATTGCTCTACGATTTTTTGCGTTGCACTTAGTAATGCTTGTCTCAAAGGAGTTAATTTAAGTGTAAATTTGCCATCTGTAGTTCAATCGTTTTTTGAGACAAAACCACAAGGCAGAATTAGTCTCTAGTTCACGTCCAAGAATGGACTGTTGAATGTCTAAAACTGACATATACTCAAGAAATTTGTTGACATTTACAGTTTGATTATGCTCTATCATATTTAGATGAGTAGAATTAATGCAGGATACATGTACAAGATGAACATAATTAATGCAGGACACACGAGCTAGATGAATATAATTAATGCAGGATACACGAGCTAGATGAATAGATTTAATGCAGGATATATGTACTAGATGAATAGATTTAATGCAGGATACATGTACTAGATGAATAGAATTAATGCAGGATACATGTACTGGATGAATATAATTAATGCAGGATACATGTACTAGATGAATATAATTAATGCAGGATACATGTACTAGATGAATATAATTAATGCAGGATACATGTACTAGATAAATAGATTTAATGCAGGATACATGTACTAGATGAATAGAATTAATGCAGGATACATGTACTGGATGAATAGAATTAATGCAGGATACATGTACTAGATGAATAGAATTAATGCAGGATATATGTACTAGATGAACACAATTAATGCAGGATACATGTACTAGATGAATAGATTTAATGCAGGATACATGTACTAGATGAATAGATTTAATGCAGGATACATGTACTAGATGAATATAATTAATGCAGGATACATGTACTAGATGAACACAATTAATGCAGGATACATGTACTAGATGAACAGAATTAATGCAGGATGCATGTACTAGATGAATAGATTTAATGCAGGATACATGTACTAGATGAATAGAATTAATGCAGGATACATGTACTGGATGAATAGAATTAATGCAGGATACATGTACTAGATGAATAGAATTAATGCAGGATACATGTACTAGATGAATAGAATTAATGCAGGATATATGTACTAGATGAACACAATTAATGCAGGATACATGTACTAGATGAATAGATTTAATGCAGGATACATGTACTAGATGAATAGATTTAATGCAGGATACATGTACTAGATGAATATAATTAATGCAGGATACATGTACTAGATGAACACAATTAATGCAGGATACATGTACTAGATGAACAGAATTAATGCAGGATGCATGTACTAGATGAATAGATTTAATGCAGGATACATGTACTAGATGAATAGAATTAATGCAGGATACATGTACTAGATGAACAGAATTAATGCAGGATGCATGTACTAGATGAATAGATTTAATGCAGGATACATGTACTAGATGAATAGAATTAATGCAGGATACATGTACTAGATGAACACAATTAATGCAGGATACATGTACTAGATGAATAGAATTAATGCAGGATACATGTACTAGATGAATAGAATTAATGCAGGATACATGTACTAGATGAATAGAATTAATGCAGGATACATGTACTAGATGAATAGAATTAATGCAGGATACATGTACTAGATGAATAGATTTAATGCAGGATACCTGTACTAGATGAATAGAATTAATGCAGGATACATGTACTAGATGAATAGAATTAATGCAGGATACATGTACTAGATGAATATAATTAATGCAGGATACGTGTACAAGATGAATAGAATTAATGCAGGATAGTAGTGATAGGGTCCACCATAGGGACAATGGGGACATAATGTTAAAAATGGGTATAACGAATATAGGAACAATGGGAATTTAACATGGGGAATATTGGGCCACTCTAAGGACAAGGGAAAGTTGAACATAGGTTGGGGCTGTATAGGGACAATAGGAATGGAACAGATGGGGGGATGTCATGGTACTGGACATTGGCAACAATGTTGCAAGTGGTTGACCTCAGTCGGGCGGAACACTGGCAACAATGTTACAAGTGGCTGAATTGAATACGCGCATCTCTAGGGACAAACACAATAGAGACAGAGACAGACATATACAAATACAAACCCGAGATTTTTATATAAAGCATTACCTAGACCTGAAATTATGTTGGCGGTGTTCATAAATTTGCATAATTATAATGATGCTATAAATAGCTATAATCAAGGAAAAGACCAACACCAATATAGATGTGACTAAAAGTAACGCTAACATTACGAAATTGTCCCAGTTTTTAACGGAGACTAAACATATCCCACATAAACATATGACAACCCCAGTATTTATGAAGAAGTAGAAATTGCAGTTAGGTCACTAAAGAAAGGAAAGTCAGCCGGCATTGACAACATAACAGCAGAGGTCATTCAAGCAAGAGGAGAAGAGATAGTCACATTCCTAACAACAATCTGCAACAAGGTATGGCAGACAGGGGAATGGTCCACCACATGGACTCAATCCTTGGTCATCGTGCTCCCCAAGAAAGGAAACCTACAGCTATGCCAAAACTATAGAACCATCAGTTTGATCAGTCACCCGAGCAAAGTCATGCATGGGGAATATTGGGCCAATCTAGGGACAAGGGAAAGTTGAACATAGGTTATGACTGTATAGGGACAATAGCAATGGAACAGGTGGGGTGATGTCACGGTACTGGACATTGGCAACAATGTTGCAAGTGGTTGACCTCAATATTGCTGAAAGTAATTCTCAACAGACTAAAGCCTCAAGCAGAGAAAATTATTGCTGAAGAGCAGGCAGGCGTCCGAGCAGGAAGGAACACCACAGAACAAATCTTCAGTCTCAGACTCCTTTGCAAGAAATACCTTCAGCATCAGCAGAATCTATACCACGTCTTTATAGATTTCAAAAAGGCCTTTAATAGGGTATGGCATGCAGCCTTATCTGCAACCATGAGGAAGTACAATATCAGCTCAAACCTGGTGCAGGTTGTTGAGCACCTCTATGACAAAGCCATCAGTGCTATCCTCATCAACAGCACCAGAGGAGATTGGTTTCGAACAACAGTTGGAGTCAGACAGGGATGTATACTGTCACCTATACTCTTCGACATTTTCCTGGAAAGGATTATGGAGGATGCCTTGCATGACTACAAGGGCACTGTCAGAATCGGACGAAGAACAGTCACCAACCTTCGCTTCGCAGATGATATTGATGGGTTAGCAGGAGATGAAAAAGAACTGACTGACTTGGTTGAACACCTCGACACAACCTACACAACATACGGTATGGAAATTAGCGCTGAAAAAAACCAAACTGATGACAAACAACACCAATGGCATCAGTGCAGAAATAAAGGTCAGTGAACAGAAGCTGGAAAGAGTAACAAGCTTCAAGTACTTGGGATCAATTATCACAGATGAGGGCTCCAAACCAGAACTACTGTGCAGGATTGCCAAGACAACAGCAGCAGTAACAAGGTTAAGACCAATATAGAAAGATACCAACATTGCTTTTGGTTCCAAAATAAGGCTGATGCGCTCGATTGTCATATCCATCTTTCTGTATGCTTGTGAAATATGGACGCTCACATCAGATCTACAAGGAAGGATTCAAACTTTGAAATGAGATCCTACCGCAAGTTCTTGGACATCTCATACCATGTAACCAACGAAGAAGTCCACAACAGGATCCAACGAGCCATCGGATCCTATAAAGACCTCTTGACCACTGTTAAAAAGCGCAAACTGAAGTTGTATGGTCATGCCTCAAGATCATCCGGACTGGCAAAAGCAATCTTGCAAGGTACAGTGCGAGGGCTCAGAAGAAGAGGCAGACAGAAAAAGCGGTGGGAAGACAACATTAAGGAGTGGACAGGCATGGGATTTGGAGATTCCCAAAGGGCAGTAGAGAACATGGACAGATGGAGAGAATTGGTTGTAAAGTCAACTGTGGTGACCCAGCGACCTCTTGGGTTAAGGGATTGATGATGATGATGATGATGATGATAATGATGATGATGATGAAACATATCCCAGAACATTAGATTACATTGATTTAGTCTAAAAGTAGTACTAAAATTACCAAAATGCCCCAAACTCTAGTGGAGATTGAGAAAAACTCCCGAAGATTGTATTCAGATTGCAGTGACTTAAAACATTACATTAAATTTCCGAAAAATTTAGCCAACTTGAATGGAAACTGATAACTAGCCAGATGTTTTGGTTGTTGGAAATGGTAAAGACAAAGTGTAGCAATAAATTCTAAAATTGTACCGGACTTTAGTGGAGAGTGAAAATAATCCAGAAATAAATTTTTGAAAAAATTTTCCATACTTAATGTAGTACTGAAATTATTTCAGCTCATACCGACCTTCGCGGAAACTGAATAATTATACGTAAAAATTAATCTCACGTGGATAAAAAAGTAAAAACCACATTTCTAATCCATCTCACCACATATACAACCCAGCAGCATGAATGATGATAGCTACACGTTATATACATGAAACACGGACGTGAAGGAAAACATCCCCTCTTACTAACTACCCATATCACCTACCAAACAATCCACAGGGATGAGAGTGCTAACCTATAAAAAAATTTTTTGTACAAAACAACACACTAATACTAACAATACCACTATACTTTCTATCAATACATAGTGGAGAAGGAAAGTTTTTATTTGCAAAACACACCATTATCTACAATCACATCAGCAAAGGAGTTAATGTTTATAGTGACACTACTCCACATTTCACAAACACTCATGAGCGTAGGGACAAGGGTTTGTTAAGGGAAACACACACACACACACACACACACACACACACACACACTGCAAACGTTATGTGTTAGCTTGGATTGTAAACGAAGAAGATGAAATTTCACATAAAAGACTATCCCTTACACCACAAAAATATTATCCATCACATCACTCTGCTATCCAACATATTATACTCACTATCCAAAATGCCTTGTGTTCGCTTAGAATGTAAGAGAAGGAGATAAAAATCTCACAAAATAGACTATCCCTTACACTACCAAAAATACTATGTGGAAAAATGCTAGTATCTATTTATAGTCAATCCTGGTAGGAAAATCCTTTGGAAAAACCTAGTATGTATTTTAAGCTATATCCTATGGGAAATTCCTATGGAAAACCCACTATCTATTTATAATAACATTTTGTAGGAAAGTCCTATGAACTAACCCAGTATCTATTTTTATAGCTACAACCTTTGGAAAGCCCACGTCTATATTCATAGTCTCAAAATTTCCAGCTTCAATGACATCACTGTACTGGACACTAGGGAATAATGGCAACAATGTTGCAAGTGGCTGACTTGAATACGCGGTACTGTAGGTAGGTAGGTAGGTGTGTAGGTGAAATGAATTTGATAGGGATAATGGGAGTTTTATATGGACAAACAAGGACCAATACATACACACACACGCACACAAACACACACACAAACACAAACACACATACACGCACATACACACACAAACAAACGTACGCGCACGCGCACAAACACAAACAGAAAACAAATACACACATACACATATAGTTATATGACTCGCAACTTGATCAGTCTCTCTCTCCTGGAGATCTGGTTAGCCCTGGAAAGGGCTGTTTTGTTGGGGGTGATGGCAATCTCTTATCGTCTAAGATTGCGTCCATGTCTGGCTGCAGGTTTTCCCACAGGATAGGGGTCTGCTTCTGCAGAAGGAGAAGGAGAACTCGTTAATGTTCACACGGCAGTCCACAAAACCTGTCTGGCTCCTGTTGTTGTTGTTGTTGCTGCTGCTGTTCTCTCTACTGTTTCTGAAGTCTGTACTTCTCAGTCCATTCTTCTTGCTCCTTCTTGATTTCGTCTTTAAGGACCTCTTCTATCAGGTCTTGGGCCACTTCTAACATTTTGACGTTCTCTGTTTCATCAGGCTTGGATATCAGGTTTTGCCTGACACGATGTAAGTTCACGTGGGCTTCGTTCAGCTTTGCTAGTCTCAAACACATCTTCATAGGTGGACGAGCCATCCATGGATGGTCAGACTGGAGACCGCCAAGCTTTACATGGCTCAAGCGAGAACGCGATAGAAAACATCCCTGCTATTTTTGGGGAATAGGAACGCTATTATAGCTTATGTAATGGTGAGGGATAGAGAGAAGTCAAAGAGCATATATTCACGGTGTTTTTTGTAAACCAAACCACCAACACTCTTTTTCAAAACACAAGATTTTTTTTTTTTTATTTCACCCACAAACAACTAACACATCATAGAACATCAAACTAACTATTTTTGACAAGGTTGACAACGTTGTGAAGTCAAGTTAGACTTCCACGGATGGATGTCATTCGGCCATTGTTGTACACTACGTTTTCTAGCTAAAGACAAGAAATATCCATAGTGGTCACAAAACCATCGATCTACTTTTTCATCGTTTCTAGAACAGTCACGATCAAAATAAGTCACTAAATGTTCTAAGGGATCTCCAAGACTGCGCTGATGAAGAAAATACACACATATTGTCCACACACCATAGAATCTGTGCCTTGTAATTTCACATTATTGAATCGTGTCGTTCTTCTCATAAAGTCGATGATGTCGACTTCCAAAGGGAGGCAAACCATACGAATCAAAATACTCTACACCACCATCTTTAGGGAAGTAGACGGCTACCCAGTGGGGTCTTGTGTCTGGTACACAAGGTCTTGCCATCGCGACTGAATTAGATCTTGGACACTCTGTAGTGCTTAAACTGGATAGGATTGGTAGTGACGGCTCCGTTGAGGGCCTCGCTGCTGACGATGCCAATAATTAAGCGATTGGGTAACTGTCCTTGGAACAGATGATCTTCGATTTTGGATCGGAGTCCAGCGGCAACGGTGAAAGTTCTCACTTCCATTCGTAGTATCGGATACTTGGCGGTCGTTCTCCTCAAAGTCCGGCTTCTGAGATGATGGTTTTGTACTCGTTGGCATTAGCCATCAAATGGAAAACGGTACTGCTAAGATTCAGTCTCAAGCGAATATCCACTCCGTTCAGCCAATACTTCTCTTGTAACCACATGTCCACCTTGACTTTCAAGTACAAATAACTGCTTTTCAGATCGATGTAAACTTCGGGCTGTCCTTTGATTTCAAATTCGATGGGGGCTGCGGACATCAAAGAGAAGATGGGATGAAATTCTACCCTTAGGAATTCTTGCATCGTCATCATGGTGGGAGGCATGGCAAACAGATCCAGTTCCGACTTGGAACATTCGCAAGACTCTCTGTGCATCATTTTTTCTCTCCGTGATTTAATAATCAAAAACGTCTAATTCTCGGACGGTTATACTTTTCTTGGTCTTTCTAGCTCTGGGAGTGTCAAGTCCTCTGGAGGGGTGTCTTAGTCGTCGTCTCTTGTACTTTGCTGTGGCGTCAGAGAAGCAGGAATGTCTGACTCGGCAGTGCCCATGTGTTACGCATATGTAATTCAATTACTTATGTGTTAGTTTTAAATTCTCTTTTACTTTATTTTTATTTCATTACATTTTGTTGTAAGGATAATATTTTGACTGGATTTGACATTACGTCTTAGAAAAACAGAATTACTGAAAAAGAATTTCGAATCCCGTGAAAATAATCATTACAATAAAATGTAATGAAACAAAAATGCAATAAAAAAGAATTTTAAAACTAACACACAAGCAATTTAATTACATATACGTAACACTGGATACTATCAGAAATTTTGTTCGAATTTTTCTAATATTGCTGAACCCCTGACAAACTTGTTGAGTAATAAAAACAAGTTTCTTTTGACTGAAAAATGTCAGGAGGCTTTTGATAGGTTAAAAGCCATGCTCAAAAGTGCGCCGGTTCTTATAGCTCCAAATTTCAGTCAATCTTTTAAACTATCTGTGGATGCAAGTGATGTTGGGGTTGGAGCAGTATTGATTCAAGAAGATAGAAATGGTGTTGATCATCCAGTGTGATATTTCTCTCAGAAATTAAATAAGCACCAAAGAAATGACTCAACAATCGACAAGGAATGTTTGGCTTTAATATTGGCATTACAGTATTTTGAAGTTTACATTAGCTCAGCTCCTTCTCCGGTTATTGTGTTTAGTGATCACAACCTCCTTACTTTCATCGACAAGATGAAAAATTTAAATCAAAGATTATTAAGGTGGAGTTTGTTTTTACAAGAATATAATCTTGACATCAGGCACATCAAGGGAAAAGATAATTTGAATGCAGATGCACTTTCCCGTGTATAGAAATATTATTTCATCTACACGTTATATAATTCATATGAGTTCTTCTTTTATAATTTTGTTTTACCTCGAGTATAATTTACATATGGTAAAAAGAAAGCTTTATTATATAAATCTTTCTTTTTCTTTATGGGGGAAGTGTTACGTATATGTAATTAAATTACTTGTGTGTTAATTTTAAATTCTCTTTTACTTTATTTTTATTTCATTACATTTTATTTTAAGGATAACATTTTGACTGGATTTGACATTTTCCCCAGTAAATTTAGTTCAGTTCTTTTAGTCTGATTAGAACGCAAAATGATTGCTACAGTGTATTTTTTAGCTGACATAGTTCTTGACCTTGGTTCCGATTTTGTAAACACTAAGTGAAAATGATTGGTTATTACCAAGGTCATGTTAGCCCACGTGTTAGCTATGTTGTAAACAGTTTGATTTTTAAATTCATTTCCAGTGTGGGAATCAGATTCTTAGATAGGGCTATTCTAGCCTACGTGCTAATTGACTTGTAGTGAGTGATCACGTGACCCAACACGCGGGCTTGAAATGACTTTTTTTAGTTGGGTTTAATTCTCAATCTCAGTGTTTATGAGTCAGTCGTAAATTATACCTTCAGGCCGAAAGGTATTCCTGTTGTTGCCGTTTGAATTGAGATTTTTTTATTTAAAATAATTTATTCATCCTGGAAAATACTCTTCTTCTTCGAAATTCTTGGACAAAGACATTTACTAAATTATTTGGAATTCAAAAGACGGAATTATATTCTTGGTGACTCAACAAGGAACTGCTGACACATCAGCACAATTGGTTATAGAGGACGTAATCGCCTTCCATATTGGAACTTAATCGAGATTCGAACTTGGATTCAATTAGAACTTTTAGTGATATGACTTATATTTTTGAATTCTAGGATTAATTTTTGGATTAGATTCATAAACCGTAAGTCCTATTTCATATTCTTACAATGCTTTCTAGGGAAATAAATTATTTTGTTAAATTTACAATGCTTGTTGACTTCACTCTTTTCTTTTGTTACTTTTGTAGTAGCCTACACGTAACACCATGGCATTTATAGGTGTTTCTCGCCGGCCCAAAATATCTTTGCCGTTTGAAGCATGACATTTTTGCTTCCTCTCAAGAAAGCTTCTTAGGGGTTTTGTTTGTCGATGATGATATTTTGGAGAAATTCTTTGCCTTGCGTCAAAGCAGCATCTTTCAAGGCGTGCAATCCTCGTGTCACCATCGGTTTTAAAACAGGAGCCACCGAACGAAACGCCGATTTCAGCATATCTCCTAAACCGTGTCTTCGTTGTCGAGCGACTCCTCGGTACACTGGATACATGACTTACAAGTCATTAGAGAATCGTTCTCGAAAATGGAGCTTGGTGAATGGAATAGCTTGTATCAGATCTCCTTTTATAGGAATGTTGACAGTGTCAAAATGCAACTTACTGACGGGCAAATAGTGAGGATGTACAAATTCGCTGTGAACGTGATAAGTGTTTCCACCTTCCTCCTCAGCGGACGTGGCAGAAACCACTTTGAAAGGAATGACTAACAGGAACGGTACGGAGGTGTGTCCCACCAAATTCTGCTCCACCACATCAGAGTACACAAAGATCAAATTCAGTCCCTCGTTCAGTTCTACATGGAATCGAAATAACTGCGCAAAATTCGAGTTCTTGGTAATGGGTGATATGTGGATACCCTTGAGCATCTTGGGGTCCCCACCCAAAATGTCAAATAATTCAGGACAAAATGTAATGGCCAACGTTCTAACATCCGAAAATTTCATGAGTGGGCGACTAGATTCTCTATGGTGCTCAAGAGCGACACTTCGTTTGGTTTTGTCCAAGGCTTTGCCAAACAGTGCATTGAACCTGGCAGTAGTCGTGTCCACCAGATGTTGACCACTAAAATAAGAGCCTGCAGGAATTCTCAACAGATGGATGTACCGTGAAGTAGTGCGGGACACTTGTCGTTTCTTAGAGGCATCTACGGTTTCGTTTTTATCCAAGTATTGTTGCACTTGGTCGTCCAGAACTTCGACCTCGAAAGTGTTTTGATTCTCAGTGATGTTTTTTATTTGTCTAGGTGAATCATTCCGACCAAAGCCACTTCCCAATGGGCATCGTGATCCAAGTGGATGGCATGAGGTTATTTGGCCGTGAAACAGCATAATGTGATTTTGGGAAACACATCCATGGAACTGTCACTGGGTAACGTTAAGTAAAATTGGTTGTTCATAATTCCAGAGTTCTGCTGTCCTTCTGGTCCCTGGAGGTCAGCGGAGTGTCTGAAAGAGGAGTGATGTTGTTCATCGGGTGGTGAGTGCTGGATAGGGTGACTGACATTGGGAGCAAGTCTCCCGTTGTGACCGTTAGAGTTTTTCAGAGACGGATTAGGAAGAAGGTAACCAATGCAACTGCTCAGTAAAATGGTCCACAATTCTTTGTTACCTTGTTGCAAACTCAACTTGGCAATGGCAGCACCGATGACACAATACACCACAAAGATTTGGCAAAAAAAAAAGACGATTTGCGTTTTAGGCACACGATCTCCACACCACACCCACAAGGGTTGTTTTTGTACATCTTGCACAGAAGAACTCGGTGAAGGAGTGGTCACTGCAGTAGTGGTTGAGACTATGTTGAAGGGCATGATAGTCACCTCTTTTTATAGTCGATGACTTGCGAGGCGTCTATCTAAAATCAAAACTGGGAGGATATCCTTTCGAAAGCACTTTGACTTCTTTGACACGTCGCCTTCCCACTTTACGGTGGCACGAAAAAATTCGGTGGTCCAGTTCGGTAAGTAACCTTTGTCCAAAGTGCCTTTGGTTTTGCCAATGCGCACCCAATCTCCCGCTGTCAACACTTCACCTTTCTTGGGGACAGCCTCAATTGGAGACGTATGAAACAGGCGCTCAAAGACGGTCACTTCGTTGTCGGGAGTCACTTCTTGCGGGGCGCATCCAATGTTCTGATGGTAAGATTGGTTGTACGCATGGTCCAGGTGCAATAAGACGTCGATGTACTTGAGAGTGTGCTGATGCGTTAAATATTTCCACATGCGTTCTCTCAAGGTGCGTTGAAAACGTTCCACGATGCTGGCTATGGTTTCGGGATTCTCGGTGGTGGAAAAATGAATGTTTCGTTTCTTCAATTCTTTTTGGAAAGCTTGGTTCAGAAATTCGGTGCCTTTGTCTGTTTGCCATCAAAGAGGGTGACGACCACTTTGTTTCAACACCAGTTTTAGGGCTCGCACTAACTCTGTGCTCGATCTGGAAGTCAATGGCATGACCCAGGCAAATTTGCAAAAGATGTCGTTGACACAAAACAAATATTTGTAGCCACGATTGTAAGTGGCCAAATGAGAGTCATCGGCTAAATCGGTTTGGTATTGATGATTGATGCCCTCCACTCGGGTGCGATTTCTGGAAAATTTTCGTCGGATGGGTTTGTGTAAGGTGTACGTGGCTTGTTCTTGTAACCATCGTTGCACTTGAGGTAAACGGACACTTTTGAGTCGGGTTTTCGCAGCATGATACAATTTCTGAACTCCTCCGTAACCCGCATGATGGGATGGATCGTAGTCAATGCTGGCTAACATATTCTCCATCAGGTCTTTTTTTAAATATGTCACACACTCTTCACGGATGCTACACTGAATGGGATGAGAGGTGGTGGTTTGGAAACGGCTTTACTTGGCCGATGTGCCACGGGAATAGAGGTCGAGGGTAGTGGTGGTGATGGCGGTGGTAATGGAATTGTTTATGTCCTCCTTTCTTTATTCACTTCTGGTTTCCCTTCTTTATTTTGACTTCTGTCGAAGGAGGAGTGGACATCATTTTTGTAACCCAAGATTTAAGTTCGTTTCGTTGGGGTGCGGGGGAAGTGGTCAACAAGGACGCTGAAATCTTAGGAGGGATGGGATCTGCTGACAGTGTTTGAAAGACTTCTTGTACCTCTTCTTCCTGGGACATCCGTGGAGCTGCGTCTGTCTTGGTCACTGGTGGTGATGGACTTTTCATCAGGGTCTTACAGTCTTTCATAGTCGGTGGAGCTGTTTCGTCTAAAACTTTCTGATGAAAGAGTTGAAGTCGTTGCAACACTTGTCCGTATCGTTGCGATTTTTCTGTTTCTAACAAATCGCTGCGATCCATCAACGATTGCAATTCGTGTTGTAAATGGGACATCTCGGTCAGATGAGGATTGGGAGGTAAATGTGGGGTCCCTTGTTCTTGCCAATGATCGAATTCCATCCGTCGTTGGTAAGGCACTAAAGCCAGTTTTTGTCCTTCCATCAGATTCCAGAGGTCACATCTGAGATCTTTTGACCCCTGAGACCTCCTTTTATCTTCTGGATCCTTCTATCTTTGAGCCATTTGTGAAGCAATAGCTCTCACAAGTCCTGTAATCAGGGGTGCCAATGAGACTTTGAGAGTGGGTGCTAACAACAGGTGCACAAATCCTCCACGTTGTACCAACATCTTTTTCTTTTGACGGATGGGTATTTTCTTTTGAACCATTTGACGAAGAACGTGTCGATGCTTGGCTAAGCATTCTTTCTGATGTGGAGACAAAAGTATGGTTCCTTTCAAGACATTCAGACAACATTCGCACACGGTATATATGACGCCTTTGGAGGCAGTTTGAATCATTTGTTTTCGCATGGGTGGAAGAGCTTTGGACAGGACGGACAACACGTCCCTATGTTTGGCTAAACGAGGAAGCAGTCCTTTCCTTTTCTTTCCTTTGGGGTAGAAGAGGGATGACTTGGGGGTGGATGATACCTTTGTTTGTTTGTTCCGGGGCACACACAAAAACACTAACGTCGATGATTTAGCACACGGCTTTTATCTTATTTATTTTTTTGCGTGGGTATTTTTGGAGCAGGTCAAAGGGTGTGTGACCAGTGTTTTTGACGAACTATCGCTTCGTCAAAAATGTGACGACATTTTTTCCTATATGGCCAATCCATCCTCCCCTTTGGTTGCTCCTCTTTTTCTTTCTACGAGTGTCTCTTTTCTGGGGTAGACGTCGATGCTTGGCTAAGCGTTCTTGGTTTCCTTTTTATAAAGGAGAACGAAGATGATGGTGGTGTGCACTTCTTTTAGGGGACATCTTTGGGCGTTCAGGAGCACAAAAGCACTGATACCCATCGTTTGCCAGGGTATTTTATAAAGTGGAATGCATCGCCACTAATTAGTAGTAATAGAAATTGAGGTTCCTATCTCAGTGACCCCCTACCTGTCCAAAAATCTTCTATCGTGACATATTGGCAGCAGCCTTTTCTAGCTCAAGATAATGCCTTTCATATGATAAGGCTTTTCTAGCATATTTCTGACAAAATATGTTTTGTCGGGGTAGGGGGTCTCTGAAATAGGAACACTCATTTTCTATTACTTATGTTACAAACATATTGTTTGATAATTATTTTCGTACTTGCTAACTCTCATTGGTAAAATATCTGTTAACATACTGTCAATAATACGAAACTCGCGTATGAAATCGTCCATATCATATTTTACGCCTCGCAAATAAGAATCGTATCTGATCAAGTAATTTTTTTATAGTGATACTTGCTGTTTTACAAGCATTTTATTTGGTCTCAAATCGAGGCTCATTTTTTTTAAACGCTGTTGCAAGAGAAACACCAGCACAAGATATTATTAATAAAAACGGGTTTAATGATGCTCCACTCGAAATTATACCAGAGCTAGTCATTAGCAGTGGTAAACATGATATTACTTGAAGTATTTTACTATAATACTTCTAACATTGTTTTACACACCAAAGATTTTTATGATAATATCTGTAATATTGTATTAATGCGTCAACATCTTGTTTTGGAATTTCTTCTGAAATATGATTGAAATCGAGGATTTGTTTTTTTCATTATACAATATTTGTTTACAATTTTTATACAAAATTAAAAATTGTAGTACCAACAATTGAATTAAGAAATTCACTAAACTTATTATTATTAGGATCAGCTATAAAATCTCTATACTTGTCATAAACATCTGACGAAGTATCCTTATATCGTTCATCTGTCAATGCCTCATTTTTCTTTAACCAACTGTAGGAATCAAACGTGTTTTCTACTTCACATTCATACAAATCTGTTTTATTTACTAAATTACCGTATTCTCTTTTTGTTTCATCAATAAATCCGAGTACCAGACTTATTTGATCCAACGTGAAATTTTTGAGGACAAGATGCTGTCTGATAATTGCGTATGCGACTATAAAATTTATTTGCATTGATTTTCTGAGTCTGTCTCGTTCAATTTCAAGAAGACCAATAACATAAGCTACTTTTGACATTAATTTTTCGTATCGTTTCGTGAGTATTTTCTCAATTTCATTGTAATAATTTCGTAATGTCAATTGCCTAGAGAGTTGGAGTATTGGAAGTGGAACATCGTCTTCTTTACTTATGTAGTAATAAGAATCAATCTTTTCTTCCAACTTTGTTTGTTTGACTCCTACAAAAAACTTTTCTCGCTCATCATCACTGAAATTATCAATTTCCTTGTCAAAATTTTTGATTATCTCTAGAGATTTATTAACAATTATCGGATCGAATCCTGGTGTTTTACGTATCATTGGTAAAATTGCGTTTCAGTACACTTTAATAATTAACTCCGTATCCACTGTAATGCCAACGATTTTAGCTAGGGTTTCATTGTCGTGGTAGTACATACCAAGACGTTTAAAAATATGTCGTTTAGAAAAACTATTGTATAGCTCCTTGTTTCTTTTTATTTTTATTATTTTAGTTTCCGCTAGTTTGTCAAGACGACTAGGATTTTCGTTTATTCGTCTTTCTTCCAGTGTTTTTGTACCATAAGCTCCTGCTTTTAACAGATTTGATTGAATTATTGTATCAATATTTTCTTTGTCAAGCTCAAGCAGTATTTTTTTAAGCAGGGTTTCAACTTGTTTTTGCTCTTCTAGACAATCATCAGGGTGACAATATCTGCTTATAATATCAAAGTTTTCTATTGCTTCTATTAATTGTGGTCCTCGCATATACATAACACTAATAAAATTGTTCATATCTTCTGACAACTGAGTGTTAAATGATTCAATGAGAAGGCGTTTCATAAGTACGATTTTATTCACCGCTCGTGTTTCGTTGCTACAATCATATGTTTTTAAATCACCTTTATAGCTGTTAAACATATTATCATAAAATTCTCTTGCAACGGTTATAATTGGTGGCTCTGACATTTATTACGCAACGTTAAATTAAATTTGATCATCGAGTGTGTGTACTTGAAATGCTGTCCTTCCTGGAAACAGATGTTCAGCAGCGACAACGTAAACTCAAAAATATAAGTACTTGTTGACAGTCTTTTCTGTTGGAGTCGTAAAATATTGTGTTGTTGAAATATACGTGTTCTCTGTGCTATACAATATTACCCAGTCAATATCATCATTTGATCCTTCCAATCGCCAATTATAAAGTCGATCAACACTAGAGTTTAATCTGCCTCGCAAATGAAATTGCCAAATAGCATCTGCAATGGGACATTTAATTTTAATCCAAAAGTTTTCAATTTCTCCGTTAGTAGTCCACTCTTGTCTATCAGAGAAAGCGTAATGAGGGTAATTTTCAGGAAAAATGTGTCGATGCGCTTATCTCAAACCGAACTCGGTTGTCAGTTGCCTTAAAAAGTGTTGGAATATACCCAACGTTGTTTTTAGTTCGTTTCATACCACCACTAAACATACTATCAACATACGCTTTATTTGTCAGATCATTAGGGTTAACTGGAACATATGATGTTATTATTTTATTGTTTCTTATATTTATGTTACCTGACATTGGTCCAGCGGATCGTTTTAAATACGAGATGAGTTCTTTTAACTGAGCATAACTAATAGCATCATTATCATTAACTGGTGGTGAGGTTGTTGGTAATCCAGTAATGTTTTAGTTATTGCTCATTACAAGGTTACCTGTCATTGTGTCGCCAGCCTTATTAAGCTTGTTATCATCAACAGATTTTAGTAGCGCATAACTCACCGCTTGTGTATTATCAACATTTGCTGGTGGATATACGGTTTCCAACCCAATAATTTTTTTACTCGACACATTAATATAACCTGTAACCGTTCCACCAGTTTTATCAAGCTTGTTATCGTCAACAGATTTTAGTTGCACATAACTTACAGCTTGTGTATTATCAACATTAGCTGGTGGATACGCAGTTTCCAACCCAATGATTTGTTTTACTCGACATATTTATATTACCTGTGATCTTTCCATCAGTTTTATCAAGCTTGTTATCGTCAACATACTTCAGCTGTAAATAACTTACCGCTTGGGTTTGATTTACGTTTCTAGGCGGATAATCTGTTTCCAGATTTATAATTTTTTTCCCTCACATATCCAAGTTACCGCTTAAAGTTCCTCCTGTTAATAATAGTTTGTTATCGTCAACAGATTTTGGTTGTGCATAACTAATAGTTTGTGTATTAACAACATTTATTGGCGGATAATTTGTTTCTAAACCTAGCACTCGTTGATTTGACATCAACAAATTGCCTGTTATTTTATCACCAGTTTTTTTTTTTCGAGTAGCCTGATAAATCAATGTTGCCATTTGTTATTATTGTACCTACAGCCGACGAATCCCCTAATGTTGTCCCAAATTTTGTAAAATAGCTCATTATTTGTTTATTGTCTGACAATTTTATAGAAACTTAGTTTATAACAACGGCAAAGCCATCGTCGATATTAAATTTTGACACAGAACGGCTGGTACAATATAAACACAACAATGATATGCCAGATTGTCATTATCTCATTGTTGGGAGAACTGGATCGGGGGAAAAAAAAATTTGATGATGAATTTACGGATGGGCGATAATTTTAACTACGACAGAGTTTATATTTACACAATTAATCAACAGGAGGATAAATACGAATTATTAAAAGAATACAATAACAAGCTTCGTGAAGATCTTGATATTGGTGAAGATTTTTTTAGTATTAGACCACCAGAGGAACTTATTCCAGTTAATCAACTTGACTTAGATGAGCATAAGATAGTTGTTTTTGATGATATTCCACTTAATAAGGAAGAGATGAATAAGATCTTCCTTTTCACTGTCACGTGAAAAAAATGTAACTCTGTCTACCTCGCTCAGGGATTTTACAACGTCAATAAATTTATTAGACGAAATACCTGTTGCTTGATATTATTTCCCAGACTCGACAACGTTGACCTCAGAAATATTGCAAACGAGCAATGTGATGACGTAACAAAAGATAAATTTATTGAACTGTATCATAAGGCAACAAAAGATAAATATAATTTCTTTTTATTCGATAAATTTGCACGTGATCCAAAAAATGTTCAGCTGCTGTATTAAAAATTATCTAGAGTAAAGTTTTATCAAACCGTTATTGAATAATAATATGGATAAGCGAGCGAAGTACAGAAAATATATAGAAGATCTAAAAAAAAAAAAAAAATGCTCAATCTCATGCAAAATCTAAGGAAAATGTTAAAGAAGCACGACGTGGAGAACTAGTTGCCGCGGAGGAATCAGCTAGAATTTTAAAACCAGTTCCTGATGCTTTACTTGGAAAACAACCTGAAACTTTACCAACATCGGAAGAAGAACATAAAAAATTACAGGAAAAAGGTTTACTTGGATTAATTAAAGAACAACAAGAAACCGCTATTGCAAGATCTGATGAAGACAAAAGAAGAAGGTTGGCTGAGGCACTTACAGAGTATAAGGTTAATCCTAACAAGAGACAAACTGAGATAGATCGGTTGATTCATAATCCGTTAGAGCTTAAACGAAGATTATCGCAGAGGGTGACACTTGGGCCAGCGGGAAGAAGGTTGGATGAGATGATGGAGATGATGGAGGATATAAGAGAACAACAACATGAAACGGAAGGTAAAATTGATAAATCTTTAAGGGAGATGTGTGAGTAAAGAGAAGCTGAAAAAGAAGCTTTTAGATAAAACCATGGATCGTGTTCAGTACAGAGAAAAATTCAAAGATGCTCTAGAAAATATAAACAAAAAAATAAAAGATTACGAGTAAAAGTCGTTCAAAGAAGATCACAATTTTAAAGATTCAAGAATATGCGACATTATAAAGAAGGAATACAAGGCTGATGAAAAATTAAAAAGTTAACGGAGATAGCGGAAGAAAATAAGAAATATATCAGCGAAGTAGTGCTATGGAATGAAAATAACCACAAAAGTATTAGAAAATACCGACACAGTATTATCGTCGATCAATACATTAAAGCCATTAATCAAATAAATCAAGGAACGTACACTCATAAATCTAATACTTTAAGCACCAAAGCAAAAGAAATAGATGAAAAACGAATACTGGCCATGCCACTTGTGGCGCATATACATGACCCTGCTGCCAGATAAACTGAACTAGATCGGTTCATTGATAATCTATATGAAATTAGAGAAAGATTACGGTCAACTGTGACGGAGAGTCAACAAGAGCCAGTTATGGCAAGTAAAACAACATTTGAGCCAGTTATGGCAAGTGAAACATTTGAGCCAGTTATGGCAAGTGAAGCTAGAGAAACAACATTTGAGCCAAATGCAATAAGGGACATTAGTCAACAAGTGGTTGTATCAGATATTGAACAGCAAGGAAAAATTATTCTAGATCAAGCGCTAGTTAGAATAAGATATCAGGAATACGACAATTGTTTAGTAAATACGTTGATAATATTGAAAATTGGGAAGAAGACAGATACGATGAACTAATTAAAAAACTAGAGTCTATTATGAACGTCGGTGAGCGAGCTTACAAGAATACAAAAAGAGCTACAAAAATTGAAGATCTTTATGGACACGAGGACACCTTTAGAAAAAGCTTTATTATTGCTTTTGTTATTAGGGCTGCAGTAATAACACTTAAAAATAAAGGTGATAGAAGATATGGCTTTAGAGAATTGCTTTCTCATTACGACCATTTTCGCCGTAACAAACTGGAACTGGAGTAAGAGTATTTACATCAACAGCTGATATGATCGGCAGATTAATGCTGTTGATATCATCGAAAGAAGCTGCAAATGTTGGTGTTGAAATTGACAATGAAATAGTTGATATACTTGATCGTCTAAGATCGAAAGAATTACTAACATCGGACGAATACGAAATTTTACACCACGATATAATTATATAATCTAATAAATAAAGATGTCAACAACATTATTACTTGACTCAAGCACCGCTGCAAGAGATAGCGCATATTTTTCAGTGAATTAGATTGCGCCGATACAAATGGATCCTGAGAAAAAATATGAAATTGGACTAATTTCCTGCACGGCGTGGCATTCTATGGCTAACGCAAAAACTAATGTTAATGATGAATTTACATTTCAACCGAAATTGTCGTCGTGGATAAGATTTACAATTCCACAAGGCGTTTATAATATCACTGATCTAAATAAAACAATAAAAGAGGTATTGCAAAAAACAAGACGGTAGTCGCCGACAACTTTGAGCTGACACCAAATTATAACACATTACGCGCTAGAATAACATTAAAGAATAATATGATGATCGATTTTTCATCGCCAGCAAGCATTGCGTCACTGCTTGGATTTTATCCACGACGATACGGATCAAATACAGAACAAATGTAACATATGACGGTGACATAAACACAATATTAGAAAATTGCTCTACTGAAATTGGATCTTACTCAGCTAAAGGCAGTAAAGGACAAACAATTTACAGTTTTCGCCGGACTTTCCGCCTGGTTCACGTATGCAAATTAATCCACGGCACGTTATTTATTATCCGCTAAATAATGAAGATCAAATAACAGAAATAAATATGCAATTGACGGATCAGTCTGGACGACAACTTGATCTTAATAATGAAGTTGTTACTTATTACCTACACCTACGAGTGCAAAAGAATTTTGTACCACCTCGCTGTATAACATGAAACAAAGAAAAAAGTTTACAGAAGAAAATTATTTGGAGGATTTTTAGGAAATATATTTACTAAAATTATTGAAAGTACTCCTGGAATATCGCATAAAGTTGCTCCAATTGCACTGGACGCATCAAAAGCCTTTACGACCAGAGTTGCATCTGCCGCTGGAATTGCAGTGGGACAAAAAAATAACTGATAAAATAAAAAGCAACAGGCTAGAAATAAAACAAGTTATATCAGAAATCGCACCAACGGAAGAAACTAAACGCGTAATGAAAAAGACAACAAAAAAAAACTTTTATCGCCAAGAGGAGAGCAAATTATACAAAAATTAATATCTAAGGCAACAGCACCAAATTTTATATAATCTAATAAATAAAAAAAATGTCTGTTAAAGATTACCTTGATTTGGCGGAGACCTATGACATGGATGATACAGAAACAGAATTTGAGTGTGTTGAATATCTCGACGAAAATTCTAATGAGCCTAATAAAGTTGGCGTTAGAACATTTAATACACGCGATGAGGATGCATTTCTTTTACCTCATAAAGCAATGCTGGAAGTTCGTGGTCAGATTATGACAGTAGCTAATCCACCTGCTGAAATTGCAGCTGGAGCAGAAATAGCTCTCATAAATAATGGTTGGAGCTTATTTAAAAGTGCCAGGTATCAGCTAGCTAATCAAACAGTGGAAGATATTTCAAGTCACCTACAAGTTGCAAGTACAATACTAAGTATTATTTCGTTTAGTGACGATTACTCTAGATCGACTGCAACTAACATGATGTGGTTTAAAGACACTGGAATTGGTGCAGCTGCGACAGGTGAATTTATTTCAAGAGGAGCATTAGCGCATGGGGCTTATGTAGCTGCAGATGCTGTAATTGTAAGAAATTTTCTTACTGCTAATGCTGTCAATTTTGGTATAGCCCCACCAGCTGCTGGCGCTAACGCAGACGCTACAAGAGTTTCACTTACTGCTGCTTGTAATAATCTTGGTATAACACCACCAGGTGCAGATGCGGACGGTGTTGCAATGTTTGATTTGATTGATAACGCAATTAGCGTAAGAAATATATGTTACAATGAAGGTTTTGCTAGGAAAAAAGAACATGCAGCAGGATCAGGTCAAAGTACAATGATGATGCCATTAAGTACAATATTTGGATTTTGTCGAGATTACAATAAAGTATTTCGTGGAGTTAAACACACACTTAGTTTAAATCGGGCGGAACAAAATTATTGTTTACTTCGAGCTGGCGGTGTTGATGTAAAATTTATGATAAACAAACGTGCTTTGTGGATGCCACGAGTAACACTGTCATTTACAAAAGCCGTAGAATTAAATGATACGCTTCAAAAGTGTACGAAGAAAATTTATTTTCAGCAACATAAAATATATCAGACTGCAGTTCCAAATACTACCGACTACACATGGCGCGTCACAACAACATCAAGCGAACAACTACCACAACAATTATTTGTTGTATTTCAGCGACAAGCGCGACGCGGTGACCAGCAACAAAGTAACTCAATGTTTTATAATGCTGATGTTAAGAGAATATACGCTAGAATAAATTCCAAGCAGTATCCGGAACGAGCGATAGAATGCAATTCGCGGCTGATGCTAATAAAAATGTTACTCGACCGTACATGTATCTTATGTACGCAGTGCAGAAATATCAGGACGTTGGAGATGGATCTCAAATATCAGTAGAGTAATTTCGCACACTTTATCCGATATCTTATTTTGATGTTAGTAAACGCAACGAGCGAGGCGTTAATTCGACAGCTGATATTGAAATTACCTGGACATTAGGTATGGTTCCAGCAGGTGCGTTGCACGTTTATGCGCTGGTGATCAGCGACAGATTTATAACAATTGACTCTGTTGGAGGTAAAATGACAGTCCAAGTTTAATATAACTCTCTTGATATATGACAAAATACATCGAAAAACAAATAGATTTGACTGACGGTCAAGTTAAAAAATTAGCGGGTGCTATTGCTAAGCAAAATCCGGTATCACTAAAAATTAATTCATCGACAACGGGTGGTATTTTAACAAAACTAATGCTAACTAAAACACAGATAAATAAATACGATCTCGGCAAACCGTTTGTTTTAAATCTAAGCGCGTCACAAATAAATGCGGTGAGAGGCGATTTCTTGGTCTGGCAATAGCCACAATAGCCAAAACGTTAATACCTAAAATTTTGCCCTTACTTGGTACATTAGGATTAGTAGCAGCATCCGGCGCAGTGTCTGGCGCAGCAAAAAAAGGCTGCTTCTGGAGACGGTATAAAGAAAATGTTTGTATCAAACTTTAATATATAAAGCCCCGACAAAAAACAGCAAAAAGAAAGACAACAACGAAAAAAAATAGACGCGGTCGCGAAAAAAAGAAAAGAAAAAAAAAGGCGGATTTATAGCACCATTACTGGCGGGAGTAGCGGTAAGTCTGTTACACAATCTGCTTGGAATAGGTCGAGGACTAACGTTACCAGGAACACGCACGCGTTAAGCAACTTTGATATACTTGATAAGCTAAAATCAATAAAAAATTTCCACGGAGTTTATTCCAAATATGAACTTGACAATGCACCAGCTGGTGGTTCGTGTGTGATGAGTATACAAGATTTTAACGACGGATCTGGCACACACTGGGTAGCAGTTTACAATAAAAACTATTTTGACTCATTTGGAATTCCTCCCAGTGATGTAGTAAAAAAAATATGTCAACAAAAAATATAAAATAATAAATTATTCGTCTAATCAGATTCAACCGGTTGGAACATCAGCTTGTGGATACTATTGCATAATGTTTATAAAACAAATATCCCAGCCTAAATTCAATTTTTTAAGATTTATTTTACAGTTGGACGATCAACCTTCTCACGTTAATGATGAGATTGCAATTAAGTTTATCTAAACTAAGGAATATATCAACATATTGTCTCAAATGCAAAACTAAAATAGAAAATAAAGATGAAACAACAGAAAAAACAAAAACAAAGAACAACAGGACAATGCTAAAAAGTATTTGTGCAATCTGTGGAAAAAAAAGTATGTTTTTAAAGAAATTATCCATAGCTGAAATTTGCGACAGGGTTATTTTAGTAGATGATTAATAAATTAATAAATAATGATATGCGAGTGTGATTGTGACAGATCTCTGTCTGGAGCAAAATAAAATTGTTACATACTGTCAGAAATGCAACAACAGAGAAATAATTGGAACAGGTATAAATTAATTGGCAAGTTACCAAAACCAAAAGGAGGTTGGACATTACCAGGCCATAAATATACTTGACCATACAATCCGCTAGATAAACAACTAGATGAAAATGATAATCCGCTGCCCAGACAAGAGCCTTACAATCAAGTTGATGCAATAGCAATGCGTCACGTTATCTGCTACCGTGATAACGAACAAGATAAGCACGGCTGCGATAAAGTAATGCTAAATGAACTTAAAGATATGATACCCGTAAATATGAGAGAACGATTTGATAGAAAGTTAGTTCAAGGAATGATAGGCACAAAATATAAGTTAGGTCTTGGAAAAGAATTGCATGATGATCTGGTATCAGAGCTACATAAACCTTAAAAAAAAAGTTTCTTTGACGTAAAGTTGTCGCAAATGCCGTTGACGATATCTGGGCGATAGATTTAGTTGATGTGTCAAATCTTGCTCAGTTTAACGATAACAAAAAATATCTTTATAACGTTGTAGATGTTTTTAGTAAATACACGTTTAGTGTACCTGTTTCGGATAAAACAGGAATATCGATAAGTGATGCACTAAAACAAATAATAACAAGTACAGAAAGAAAACCAAACAGAATTTTGACTGATCATAGGGCAGAGTTTTTTAATAAAAAATTTTAACAGTTTCTGGAACAAAATAACAAAAAAATCTGTTACGGGAAACGAAGGATAAAGCGTTGTCGTCAAAAGATTTAATCGCACACTAAACGAGCTGATACATAAACATTTGACAGCTAAAATACAAATAAATACATCGACGATCTACAGCAGATTGTTGATAATTATAATAACACGAAGCACAGATCAATAAAAGTGTCACCAAATGATGCAATAAAAAATCCGATTCTTGCAAATGAAAACATATACCGCAGACATAAATTTAAAGTTGGTGATAAAGTTAGAATTTCTCTGACGAAAAAAAATTTGAAAAAGGATTTACTCCAAACTAGAGCGAAGAAGTATTTATTGTTGATAAAGTTTCACTGACAATACCTGTAACATACGCGCTAAAAGATTTATTGGGTGAGCCTATAACTGGTAGTTTTTACGAGCAGGAACTACAAAAAAATGATCAAGATATATTTGTTATTGAAAAAGTTATCTGGAATAAAAGGTCATAAAAGTTTAGATAAATAGAGAGGACACAGTGATACATTTAACAGCTGGGTTCCAACTAGATCTATATTGAAATAATATTGTTATAAATTTGCTAGTATTTTAGCAGTACAGATTTACATTTGACCGGTCTACACAACGACATTAAATGTAATTTTCTTGCATTATCGACTAGCATTAAATTAAATATTTTACTAAAAATAAAACTGTATTTTATGCTCCTTTGTGGGCCATCAATTTTCAGATTAAGGAAAGGTTGTATAATTGCCAAAATATTTGTTGCTCGGCAACAGTAAATTCAAATTTTATTATTTTTTTAGCGATATGATACTTAACATCATATCGTCCAGTTTTCGGTCTGCTGTAATTTTTTTTATCAACTACGTCCACGATCTCGTCTTGTTTATCGTCATTGTTAAATAAAATGTCGTCTTCTGTGTAATCAACCGAGTTGTGTTTATCTGCGACTATAGCATCTCCTGCTGTAAAATTATCGTCAGCATATATATCAGCAAGTCGATTCATTAAATCCATATTGTAATATATTTTTGTCTAATTTATTATTGTAAATCACTAACGAGATAAAGTATCATCAGAAAGTTGATATATTAAATTATAGAGAATTAGCCGAAACAGTCCGAAAATGTTTATCAGGGTATAGTTCTTATTCTGCTGACGTTATTATTATGCAAGGTGATTCTATTAAGATTCTGCTAACAGCGGCAGACAAAAGAAACTAATGACAGTGCATTTATTACACTGAAATTTAATAAAAATGATGTTTTAATTTTTGCTCATAATTATCTTACCAAAACCGAGCTAGAAAATATAATTAATCGTCATATCTAAAGATAATTCTGTCAAAGGTCGACATTGACGATGCCGTATTTGTTATTCCGTCTGCAACAAATTTTATTCTTTTAGGATGAATATCAAAATGTTTTGCTGCAGCTGTTATCGAAGGAAATTCTAGATCCTCACCTGTACTAATGTTATGATACTATAGGTTTAGCAGGACATCTGAAAATAATAGCACCTCCTCGTCCTCGTCTGTTATTTTCTTTAGGCGTAACAAGTTCGAGATTTTCTAGACGATTATCTGTTTAAATACCGTTGACGTGATCTATCACTAAACCATTAGGTGTATGTCCGTTAAATGTTTCGTAAACAAATCTATGGCTATAATAATCAACAAAATCTGTTAGTGTTCCTCTAAAAGTTCCTTTAGGATAACCGCTGTTATTTATTTTTCCTAGCACTTTTTTTTATATTTTTTTTTGTTTGTTTATTTCGAATAATTCCATTATCATTTGCCTCGTAGAGATCAAACACATGATGAGGTTGAAATTCACTTTGTAAAGACAAGTTTTCAATGTTATCATCAGTAGCTGCGCCGTTGACATGATATACTCGTTGTCCAGCTGGTATGTCTCCGCAAAACAAAGTGTAAATAAAATCTTTCCGAAACATTTCAACTCTCCAAGCATTATCACCTTTAATACTGATCTTATAACCGGCTGGTGTTGATTTACCAAACGGTTGTCCGTATTCGACGTGAATTACCGACCCTAATATATTTACCGCATATAAGTTATACTTGGGATGAACATAATAGTATTCTTGCTCGCTTGCGTTTGTCAGATTTTGTTTCATTATACTATAAGCATTTTTATATCTCTAATTGGTTTTTTGACCAGCGCATGTTCATTGTGCTGTCAGATACTGATCGAATAATCAATTAGATATAATGTAATATTATATAACAATGCGGAAATTGCGAGATATTGCTAAAAAGAGCCTTATAGGAGAACCTACAAAAATAACCACTGCTTTTGCAGGTTTTGACAACAGCTATCGGTTTGATAATCAAAATGTTTAAGCAAATTTTAACTCTACAAATTTGTTTCATCTTCTGCATCCGACTGTAACGCGAGAACTTGCAGTGCATAAAAGTATCAAGCTAATAGTGCAGTATCATGTAATTTTATCAAAGTTACATGCACCTCAACAAGATATACTTGATATAATCTTTGAAAATGTTGATTTCACCAACGAGATTACCGAACCATATTTAACAGCTAAATCACGAAAAATATTAGCTGGAACAAATATTTCCTCAATCCCTGATGAAATATATCAGGAAATAAATTTTAAAAAATTGGAGGAATTTATTGTATCAGGATCAGGTTGGAGATTTGAAATGATAAAAGAAGTTTTATTTCGCACAGTGAAATATAACGTACTTCGCGGTAGTTCTTACGTTGATCTCCCTCAAAAAATTAAAAGCAAAAAATGTTGCATAAACGTAAAGAACTTTAATAACAGATTTTTCCAGTGGGCTATTCTTTCTGCGATATTTCCAGCAGAAAAAAATGCTGATCGTGTTGACAAGTCTTTTAGTCACGTATCAAAACTAAATTTTAATGGTATTGACTTTCCAGTTGCAGAAAATCAAATACCAAAGTTTGAAAAGCAAATTAATATTTCAGTTAATATATTTGGTCTTGACGAGAGTGAAAATGTTTATCCAAGGTATATTTCAGACAAAGCTTCTCAATCGAGAATAAACTTGCTGTTTTATAGAATCATTACGTTTGGATAAAAAACTTTAACGGCTTAGTTGGCAGAAAATATAATAAAAATAAAAAATAGAAATATTTCTGCTACCGTTGTTTACAAGGTTTTTCTAAGGATGAAAAACTGCAAGAGCATCTTAAATACTGTGTTAATGTTCAAAGAATAACAATGCCAGGAGAAAAAGAAAATTTTAAAATTATGATCATAAATTAAATATTCCGTTTGTTATTTACGCTGATTTCGAGTGTCTACTTGTCCCTGTGGGAGGCGCAGAAAATGATCCAAATAAGTCAAGCACCAGAAAAATATAACAACATGTTCCCTATGGAGCAGCTTATAAAGTAGTTTGTTGCGCTAACGATAATTTTTCAAGTCCAATACAATTGTACAGAGGGAAAAATCCTGCCGTGTGGTTACTAAAAAATTTAATAGACGATGTTAATAAAATTTTCAACAGATTATCTAAAACAGCTCCAATAAAAATAACATCCAAACAACAACTTGATTTTGATGAGGCAGGTAATTGTTATATCTGCGAGGAACCTCTGCCTGAACAAAATTCAAGCGATAAAGTGCGCGATCACTGTCATCTAACCGGCCAATATCGCAAAGCAGCACTTAACTTAAAATTTCATGCGCCAGATTTTATTCCTGTCGTTTTACATAATTTTCGTGGTTATGATAGTCATATCATTGTTGAAGCATTTGGCGATGAGGAAATTAAATCTAAACTAAAATTAAATAATATAATAAAATGTATTCAAAACAATTTTGAAAAGTATATGTCAGTTACGCTTGGCAAATTACGTTTCATCGACAGTCTGCAATTTATGGCAGCACCATTAGACGAGCTTGTAAAAAGTTGTAGCAGTTTTACTAATTTAAAAGTTGCTTTGGTAAAGACTACGTCTCTCTGACAAGAAAAAGGTGTTTTTCCGTATGAGTATCTCGATGACTGGAGCAGATTTGATGAAATTTCTTTTCCTAACAATGATAAATTTTACTCTCAGTTAAAAAAATAAAAATATTACAGATGACGAGTACAAATATGCACATGAAATTTGGAATAAATTTGGTTGTAAGACACTTGGTGATTATCATGATTTATATTTGAAAACAGATGTATTATTACTAGCAGATATTTTCGAGAGTTTTCGTAAAGTTAATCATGAAAATTATGGATTAGACCCATGTTGGTATTATTCTGCGCAAGGATTGTCATGAGATGCTCAGCTGAAAAGAAGCAGGATAGAATTGGATCTCTTAAGTTATGTTGATATGTTTAGCTTTATTGAAAAAGGAATTTGCGGCGGAATTAGCGGTAGCTAATAATAAGTACTTAAAAATTACGATGAAAAATTTACCGTCAAATTATATTATTTATCTAATGCTAATAATTTATATGATTATGCTATGTTAGTGCCAATGCCGTGTGGTGGATTTCATTGGATAACTCCAGATCAGTTTCTTAAAGAAACTGAGAAAAATCTCCCAGAAAATATCAGTTATTTTGTTGATGTTGATCTCGATTATCCTAGTTCGTTACATGATCTACATAACGACTATCCGTTTTGTGCAGAGTCAATGATGATCGATTATAGTTTATTCTCGCCTGAACAACAGGCAATGACAACAGCAAAGAATTCGATTATTAATAAGCTAGTTCCAAATTTGTTAAATAAAAGAAATTACGTGATACATGGCAACAATTTAAAACAAGCAGTAGATGCTGGACTAATTCTGATAAATGTTCATCGCGTATTAAAATTTAATCAATCACGGTGGATGGCAAATTATATTGATTTAAATACCAAACGTCGTGCTAGCGCTAAGACCGACTTTGAGAAAAACTTTTTCAAGCCAATGAACAATTCCGTGTAAGGTAAGACGATGGAAAATATCAGAAAGCGAGTCAGTATTGAAATTGTAAATGATGTAAATCGCAGAAATAAATTAGTTAACGATGACGGTTTTGTCAATATGAAAATATTTAATGAAGATCTTGTTGCAATACAGCGACGAAGACAAATTTAAAGTTAAATAAACCGATTTATGTTGATGCAGCTATACTTGATATATCAAAATAGCTAATGTACGATTTTCACTAGAATTTTACCATAAAGCAGTGGCCAGATTCGGATTTGCTATTTACTGATACGGACTCACTTGTCTATAATATAAAATGTGAGGATGTTTATCAAGATATTTATAACAATAAAAATTTATTTGATTTATGAGATTATCCAGAAAGTAATGGATTTCATGATGATACAAATAAAAATGTCATCGGCAAGTTGAAAGATGAATTTATGTTTGTGCCAGTTAGGTTATTTGTTGGACTAAGAAGTAAAATGTTTCCCGTAATTTTAGATGACGATAAACTGACACAAAAGCTAAAGGTATTCCTCGCGGATATAAAATGTGATGGTTTTAAAGCAGCGCTAAACACCTGCACTAAATTTATTAAAACAAACGTTATTAGAATAAATCATCACAAACTTGAAACAGATACAATTATAAAACGTGGACTAAGTAATTTTGATGATAAGATATACTTCGAGGACGGAATTAATACGTTAGCTATTGGACACTACGCAATTTTGTCTAAACTTTATAAATAATGTTCAAAAAATTAACATTAGCAGATGGAGTTATTAGCAAAATTAAAAATTAATGGTTAATGACCAGCAATTATCAGTTGAATTTAATGATGAAATTTCAGATGTTTGTTTTAGTAAATTTGCTAGAATGAAACTCTTGCTTATTAAATCAGATGACAGTAAATATTTTGATTATCTTGAAAAGTTGAGAGATGAGCTCATGTTAAAATACGATAATCTTCATGATCCGATCAGTCAAGAAAAATATACAAAAACAAATATTAACCTAAACCAGTCCAAAGTTTTTGCAAAAGATGGTAAGTATATTCTCACCAGGGTTGCAATGAGAGAGTGATTTGAATGTCATCAAAAAGAAACCGAAAAAATTAAATTTTATTTGTATAAACACGATAATAAATTATTCTTAATATCTACTGTCGATAATTTAATAATAGGTGAAGAAATTCTTTTAAAAAATGAGAGATAACTCTGTCTGTCTTCCTTGTATTGTAAAGGGAGATAACTCTGTTAGAGTAATTAAGCAGTTATTCCGCCTGTTATAGTGCGTAATATCACCTGACCGTCGCGATTTATTTTGTGTGTGTGTGTGTGTGTGTGTGTGTGTGTGTGTCGTATTCAGTAACTTAATTATCTGTAGTCAGTGTGGATCAGCATAATTTGTACCAGAAAATGATATTTTACACCTTTTAACTCTCCTGATAAATTTGATGTACATTATCTTGCGTTAATTCCAGGTGGGTTATTTTATATCTTCAATATAGCCGTGCAAATTCCAGATAAGTTATCTCTGACTTCCAGCTATACAATGTACACTCAGTAGGTCATGCGACAGCTGTTCGCAACGACATCCGGCAGATATATTTTAGATCCAGACTACAGTCTATTTAGTAATAATAATTTCTAGAATAAATCTAGATTCACACTGCATTTTATTCAACATAATAATTTCAAAACGTGTGTGAATTTATTTTAGATCCACGCTACAGTCTATTCAGTAATAATAATTTCTGAAACGTGTGTGAAATTTATTTTCGATTCAAACTGCATTTTATTCAACATAATTATTTCTGAAACATGTGTAAA
This sequence comes from Megalonaias nervosa, assembly GCA_016617855.1. NCBI lineage: Eukaryota > Metazoa > Mollusca > Bivalvia > Unionida > Unionidae > Megalonaias > Megalonaias nervosa. The sequence goes on along the minus strand of JAECUM010009809.1, from coordinate 4,832 downwards.
TTTATTTTAGATCCACATGCAGTTTATACAGCATTAGGTAACTTCATAGCAATTTTTGAAATGTGTAATTGTAAGAATCGGACAGTGGCGCAGTGTTATAACGTTGGATTATCTTACTGAGGCCTCGGGTTCGATTCTCGCGACTGACACATTGTCGGCGGCGGGCATTCTACCAGTTTTGCATATAAGTGGGGAGGCTCCAAGCCCCAAAGGATTTCATGTACTCCTCCTCACCACGCTAAACAACGTGGTGAGTGCGTTTCGCACCCTCCGCGGGGTTTGATGTTGGGGGTGGGTGTACATGAAATCAAAAAGCCCAGACAGCCCTCTGAATCTCTAAAGTTTCATTTCGTTTCGCGATTTGCTGGAGGGGGGGGTCTATGCAGGAGCCCTCTAAAATAAACAGTAGCGTAGGTGAGCTGTCAACCTCATTTGAAGGGTACACCACAACAAGGACGTTCAGAAAGAATGTCAGCCAAAAAGAAAAGCCTTCTGGGGTGCCCCATAACCGCCATAATAAAGGAATGAATGAAGGGACCCCGTGAAAGGCAAATAGGCGATGAAGGGACCCCGATGGAATGGTGACGCTACTGTTTATTTTTGTTTATTCATTTATTTATTTATTTATTTATTTATTTATTTTTTATTATTATTATTATTATTATTATTATTATTATTATTATTATTACTATTGTTAATGTTATTATTATTATTGTTATTATTATTACGGTTATTCTAGTGCCACCACGGCTAAGCTGGTCACTTTTAACCTTTATCCTTTAAAGTCACCCCGAGGCCGCCCATACTTTTTTATAATTATTTTTATTTTAAATGATTTAAATTCAACATGGCTGTAATAGTAGTAATAGAAAATGAGTGTTCCTATTTCAGAGACCCCCAACCCCGACAAAACATATTTTGCCAGAAATATGCTAGAAAAGCCTTATCATATGAAAGTCATTATTCTGAGCTAGAAAAGGCTGCTGACAAAATGTCAACATAGAAGATTTTTGGAGAGGTAGGGGGTCTCTGAGATAGGAACCTCATTTTCTACTACTACTTACCTAATTGTCTTTACGTCGCATCAACTCGATGACAGGCATCACGCGTCGTTGAGGGGTTCGCAACGGATTAAATCGGGACAGAATTTGCTTAGATAAATCCAGTAAACTCTGTAACATACCTGACCTCTCTTGGACCTTGATTTTGGGGGCAGGTACTTTGTGAGCAGCTGCCGCATCGGCAAAAGAGGTAGAGGGTGCCACCGCTGGAGGAGAAGTTCTTGGAGACACGGGTTTCCATTGCTTAATTAAAGGAGGAAGAACGGGTGTCAAATTGGGTTTGGCTGGCATCACCAGCAAAGGAGAAGCGGATGAACCTGAGGCTACTTGAGACGCGGTCACCGTCGCTGCAGGTTATGGTTTGGGAATGGAAGGTTGCACCCTGGCCGAAGTTCCTCTCTTGCGGGTAGAAACTGTTTTCTGGGGGCTTTTACGGGGGCTTTTCTTTTTATGGGGACTTTTTTTTTCTGAGGCTGTGACCTGGTCTTGACACCACTGTTCTTTTTCTTCTGGGTACCTTTGGGTCGGATAGGGTCTTTTTTCTTGGGGAGGTCTTTGGGGGCATTGGGATCCCATTTTAAGAGGGGACGAATGATGACACCTCCTAGAGAACCGCTACCTCCCTGTTTCAAAATGATTATCTTTTAGGTTTTTGTGCGGGGATCTGCAAGTTGTGTCAAGGCTACTTTGTTTCTCTCAAAAAAGCGTTTGGTTTGATGTGGAGTGTGAATGATGCCTTGCAGTAACTGACGTGCTGTCACCGTAAACCATCGTAAGATTTCTTTGATACTGGCTTATAAGACACGAGCACGTATTTGTGGATTTTTTTTTTTTCGCAACTGATGTCGTACAAGGCACGAATCAATTTCACGGGAAGATGAGACTGAAGGGACGTCATGTTGACGATGTGTGAGACAGACCTAAAGTGTCCGAGGTTTTTACAGATTTTTTTGTTAAGTCGACGGGAACATGTACACGACAGGCCCTCCGCCTTGGCAACAGTGGTGAAACAGATGGAAACGAAATCGCAAATATATTGGTGGTGGTGTGTTTTAAATCCACGAGTAAATAGACGTCAGGGGTTTGAGTGGCATCGTCGTACGCATGTGTCAGCCAAGGTGTTCCTAACTGTTTGGATAATACTTGCACTTGCGATTTATCTCTACCGCTTTTAAACAAGACCATATAATGAGCATTGAGACTGATGGTGCGATGGGCTTCACTCTGTTGAAATACATTTTGGGTACTGTAAATGACACTGGCATTACGATGATGCCCTTTGCGGTTCTACCACAGTTTAATTTATTCTTCGTCTTCTCCTAACATGTCGTCGAAGATGACCAGATGGATCTGACTAGGGTCAGACACGATCCCGTCGTCTTCGCGAGGAATGCCTTCCACAAACACGATGGAATCGCCTTGACTTTCTCGCAGGAGGCTGTACACCGATTGCCACTCTTTGTAACACCACACGATACGTTGATGTGGACGATCGATCAAATGATGTTTCTGTTCGATCAAACGTTTGACAAATTCGGTTTTTCCTGAACCGCTGGGTCCAGCAATTAACATGTTAAAGGGATGGCGAAGATACAAGGCCTCCCAACTGGCGCGATCTATGTTTTCATCGATGACTTTGAAAGTGGAGGAAGAGGGAGCAAAGACAGCAGAGGTAACCATAGTGCAGGGAATGTCACTTTTGAAACGAAGACAGACAAGACAAGAAGTTTTATACTTTTTTCAGGACACGTTTATTGCAACACATTATTAAAACGGGACACGAAATACAAAAGTACATAAAAGCCAAAGGGTTAAGTAATTCAGTCAAATACACATCAAAAAGATCAAAGTGGAATATAAACAAGTCACTGGAAAACATTTTTGGTGAGGAAGATGCGGTGTCGTAGGGACAGTTTGTAACGTTCTTAGAGTCTCTTCACTTAATACAGTCGCACAGGGGTCCTCCCGGAATGGTCTTTCGGGATGTCCCTGTCAATGATGGTCCTGTCCTGAATGGAGTGGATTTCCTCGGTGTCGGTTTCTTCTTCTGGTACTGTGATTAACATAGGTTTAAAGGATACCTTTTTCGCTGGACACTTTAAATTCACTTTTTCCTTTCAATACATAACACAAATCTAGGGCATAATTTGCCGCTTCTTTTGTCCAAGCCTCGAAACCCAAACTATTCCAATCACGTACATCTGACCAGTGAGGGTGTAAGCATCAAGCTGCACATCTTCAGCTACTAAAAGTTGACAAATTTTTTCTTCCCGTAGAAGTCAAGAAGTATCGAGATGAAAGCGCAAGGCGTTTAACAGAATGAGTCTCCGTGTACAATTAAAGATACCACCCTCATTTTTTGGTGGTACTTCACAGTACAGATCGTATAGAGCCCACAAGGAATCGGCTGGTAAACGAAATCCCAGAAAGGAAGTCACTAAGACACACACCACACGATGGCCCCAATTCAATGGACACAGTTCTTGTAATAAGTGCTAGTCTTGTAATAAGTGCTGGTAATCCTCCACAGTCTGAATACTGTTATTGATTTCCTTCCACGGCAATTGTTGTATCACGAGTGATAAAGGTCGTGGCATGGTAGCCAGTTTTTACACCTCTTTTTGTCGGAGGTAATAAATATACTTTTTGCACAGAACTGATTGTACTCCAGTGTCGTATCCAAATTGTTTAGTCACTGTTATGTATATTTAATTTAATTATTTGTTTGTTAGTTTTAATTTTTTTAATTCCATTACATGCTATTGTAATGTAACATTGAGTTCAGTTCTGTTTGACCTGACTGATTTTTCATTTTTTTTTTTTATTTCATTGACGTAAACAAAAAATAGTGTATCTAGTTCTTGACCTCGTTCCAAAATCAGTGCCAGTTTTGGTAAACAACATTTTTTATTATTTTTTATTTTATCTTTCTCATAATAAGAATTGTTAAGTTGAATCAATGTCATACCTGGCTTACGTGACGAGTGGCATGTATCAATTGTTACAAACTTCTATTTTTTCCAGAAGAGTGAACTTTTGACCCTCATCCGGGAATCTGTTTTGCGCCTTAATTAGGGTATAACTGTTGTTTTTGATAGAAGTTTGCCAGTCGGGCTCAAAACAATTGACACGTTAAGTTGTTATTATGTTGTGACCAATTTGGGGTGAATTTTTATTTTATTTACTTCAAGTGATTCTTTTCACTGGAAATACATAAGTGCTTCTACAAAATTCTTGGATAAGACATTTATTGTAAGTTATGCTGAATTCAAAACTGGGATAATATTTTCTGTGATTCAACAAAGGACTGTTGACACAGCGGCACTTCGCTGACCACAACAGACGTCATCGCCTTCCATTCTGGATTTCATCGGGACTCGAACTTAGTTTTATTCAGGACTTTTTAATACCAGGACTTCTAATTATAATTCTTGGATTTATTTCGCAAAACCCTAAGTACTTTTTTCTTAATTTTTCACTATGTATTCTAGGGATATAAATTATTTGTTAAATTTTACAAAGCATGTTTTCTTCACTCTTTTCCATGGGCGCCCGCAAGATTTTTTGCAGGGGGAGGGGGGTCAAGACTTTGTGCAGGGGGATGGGGTCAGGATTTTCAGGGTGGAGGGTCAGTCAGTCACGACCGGGAGAGTTAATATAAGAAGCAGTCTGAAACTAAAGCTAATATTTATTAAACGTTTTGAACAGAATCTTGTGATATATTTTCAGCTTCATTTGCATGATTAAACTTGTCGGAATATATATATATAT
>JAECUM010009808.1:0-132500 GCA_016617855.1 Megalonaias nervosa | reverse complement strand
GTATGTAAACAAGGTTGAATGGATGACTGACAAATATAATTAATCTAGCATTGTAAGAATATGAAAATATATGTGTAAGATATGCGTATACAACTTTTCTTTTAGTAATTCTCAATCTTCCAATATCTCATATTTATATTTCCTCACAAATAGTCAAAGTGACTTCAAGCACCCAACACTGACACCGTAATGTGTCTAGGGTAATATCAAAAAAGTGCACAAGGACGTTACATTAACCTATTTTTCAACCATTACTCATTATGTTTGTGAAGTGTCTGTTTAAACCTTTAACAACAGAAGTATGCAATCGTCATCATTCAATGGATACATTCGTCGTTAGGTATTTCTTATTACTGATAAAATTAAGTCACAATGGCCTACTAATGATGGTTCAACTAGGAAGAAAATATTGTATCGAAGTATTTGTTTGTCTTTGCACAGAAGTAGTATGTGGGGGCTGTTTACGGACAATGGGAAAATACATTACAGACACCCCTGGGTACGTTTACGGGCAAGATTTATACGGACAAATGGCACACCTTGGGGCACTTTACGGACAATGGGAATTTTGTATAGGGACAATAGGAATGGAACAGGTGGGGTGTCGTCACGGTACTGGACACTTGCAACAATGTAGCAAGTACCCTGACATCATGCCACCTGTTTCATTTCTATACAAAGTTTTATGCATTCGCGTTCGTGTCAGTGGATAGTATAGTATGTTTTATGCATTCGCGTTCATGTCACCTGTTTCATTTCTATACAATGTTTTGTGCATTCGCGTCCGTGTCTGTGGATAGTAGATATAGCATGTTTTATGCATTCGCGTACGTGTCACCTGTTTCATTTCTATACAAAGTTTTATGCATTCGCGTTCATGTCAGTGGATAGTATAGTATGTTTTATGCATTCGCGTTCGTGTCACCTGTTTCATTTCTATACAAAGTTTTATGCATTCGCGTTCGTGTCAGTTGATAGTATAGTATGTTTTATGCATTCGCGTTCGTGTCAGTGGATAGTATAGTATGTTTTATGCATTCGCGTTCGTGTCAGTGGATAGCGTAGTATGTTTTATGCATTCGCGTTCGTGTCTGTGGATACTATATAATCATACCCAAATTATACAACCGACTAAAAACATTTTAGGTAAGAGAATAATGTTTTTGGGAGTTAAACATAAATTATACAATCGAATAAAAAATTTTAGGCAGGAGAAAATAAATCTTTTCTAGGCAAATGAGTCATCCATTACACATTAAAGATATTATCGATTAAAAAATTTTTAGGCAAGAAAGACTAAATCTTTTTGAGGTATATGAAGTGGCCCTGAAAAGGGCCTTTGGGTTCTTCTTCTATTGTCTCCACTTCTTCCACCACGTTCTCACTTTCTCTATAATTCCTTTCTTCTTCTTCTTTTCCTTTTCTGGCATCCAGTCAGGATGTACCATAGCTCTAAACTTTTCCTGTACCTTTATCCAGTTATTGTTCAGTCTCACAAACTCTTCCTTTCTCTTTATGTTTTCTTTGTCCTTTCTTTCTTTTGTCCAGGTCTCACGCGAATGTACACAAACACACCATATACTATCCACACAGAAGAGAAGAGAAGAAAAAGCACACCATACCTACTATCCACGCAAACGTACGCGAATGCATATAACACTATCCTATCCACACAAACGGGGAGAGAGGAAAACACACTATATCTACCATCCACACAAACGATCGCGAACGCATAAAACACACCATACTTACTATCCACACAAACGTACGCGAATGCATATAGCACACACTATACTATCCATACAAACGTATGCGAAAGCACACAAACACACCATATACTATCCACATAGAAGAGAAGAGAAGAAAAAACACACCATACCTACTATCCACACAAACGAAAGCGAACTCATAAAACACACCACATATACTATCCACACAAACGTACGCGAACGCACACAAACACACTATATACTATCCACACAGAAGAGAAGAAAAAAACCACCATATCTACTATCCACACAAACGTACGCGAATGCATAAAACACACCATACCTACTATCCACACAAACGTACGCGAATGCATAAAACACACCATATCTACTATCCACACAGACGGGAAGAGAAGAAAACACACACCATACCTACTATCCACAAAAACGGACGCGAATGCATCAAACACACCATATCTACTATCCACACAAACGAAAGCGATTGGATAAAACACGATACCTACTATCCACACAAATGAACGCGAACGCATAAAGCACACCACACACACTATCCACACAAACGTACGGGAACGCATAAAACACACCATACCTACTATCCACACAAACGTACGCGAACGCACACAAACACGCCATATACTATCCACATAGAAGAGAAGAGAAGATAAAACACACCATACCTACTATCAACACAAACGTACGCGAACTCTTAAAACACACCACATATAATATCCACACAAACGTACGCGAATGCACAAAACACACCATACTTACTATCCACACAAACAAACGCGAATGCATAAACACACCATATCTACTATCCACACAAATGAATGCGAACTGTTACGTATATGTAAATAAATTGTTTGTGTGTTAGTTTTAAAATTCTTTTTTATTTTATTTTTGTTTCATTACATTTTATTTTAATGATTATTGTAGGGATTCGAAATTCTTTTTCAGTAAATGTTGTTTATCTAAGACGTAAAACGTATTACATGAGAATTATTTTTAGTTAACCTAGTTCATCTTGGGTTGGGAAGTTCGTAAACAGGAAGTTAAAATGATTGGTCAATATCAAGGCCATACTTTGCTTGCGTGATCACCATGTGTAAACGTTTTCTTATTACTGGTTCTTAAATGGGGGCTACACTGGTGTACGTGATAGATCTCTTGTAGTAAGAGACCACCTGACCCATCTCGCGAGACTTGAAATGATGTTTTGGGGGTTTAAATACGCATTCTTAATATTTTTCTGTCAGAGTCGTTTTAACATCTTGAAAGAACAAGGTTTTTTTATTGTTGCCAGATTGTTTGTTTTTCATCTGGTTTTTGGATTTAATAATTTATTCTCCTGGAAACTCAACAAGTTGACTTTCTTATAAAAAATTCTGAAAGATTTTCATGGAAATTTATTCTGGAATTATTCGGAAACAAAAGCTGTGATTCAATTGAGGAAATGTTGATATTCGTACATGGACCACATCTGACGTCATCGCCTTCCATATTTGTATGTTGTCGAGATTCGAACCTGGATTCTAATAGAACTATTTAGTGATAGGACTTGTATTTTTTCATTCTTCGGATTAAATTTTGGATTATATTCACAAACCGTAAGTCCTATTTCCCAATTTTTTCATTGTTTTCTAGGGAAATAAATTATTTTGTTAAAATATACAAAGCTTGTTGGCTTTCACTCTCTTCTTTGTTACTGAGTACGAGCCCTTGTCACGTAACAAAGAAAATTGGAGGCTCGTCCGAGATATATGAATTTTGGTTCAAATATTTCAGAAAATTGTTTTTGAAATTTAAATTCCCCTAGTTTTCAAATCTCAAGTACTATTTTACATTTTGCTTGAAATCTTTAGTGAAAACAACAGGCTTTCATTTACAATATCATCAAAACTTGAGAATTTTTTTAAAATTTTACCTTGGAGTGTTTGGATATTTTGAAAATGGAAGTCCAGCTAAAAAAGTTGGAATTGGAGATAAGAAATGTTCAGTTTCAGATAGAAAAAATGCAAATGGAAAGAGAAAGGGAAGTAAGGCAAATGCAGATGCAAATACAAAGAGAGAAGGATGAAAGGGAATTCCAAATTAGAATGAAAGAATTAGAGTTGGAAAAAGGAAAACACTCCCCTACTTTTGATGTTATAAGAAATATCAAGCTAGTACCCCCTTTTCTAGAAGAAGAAGTAGATAGATATTTTCCTTATTTTGAAAAAGTTGCTGAAAGTTTCAAGTCGCCAAGGGAGCACTGGACTCTATTATTGCAATGTGTACTTACTGGTAGACCTCGTAATATCTATGCATCCCTGTCAGTACAACAGAGTGCTGACTATGATTTGGTTAAGGACTGTATTTTGAAGGGTTATGCGTTGGTCCCTGAGGCTTATCGACAAAAATTTAGGAATTCTAGAAAATCCACTGACAAGACTTATGTCGAATTTGCATGGGAAAAAGCACAACAATTTGATAGGTGGTGCTCTTCTAGAAGGGTCAACAAAGATTACGAAAGTCTTAAACAACTTGTATTACTTGAAGAGTTCAAAAATTGTATCCATTATGACATTAAAACTCATCTTGAAGAGCATAAGATAGAAACCTTGGAAAATGCTGCTCTTGCTGCCGATGAGTATTCTTTAACTCATAAAGTTCCTATTGTAGGTAAATCATTCACTCAGCAGTCTACTGGTAGAAAGGCATTTCAGACTAATACGACTCCTCCTAAAATTCAATCTGGCACAACTTCTAAAAATCAAGCTTCTGATAAACTTATTTCACAATCCTTGTCTCTGCATACGTGTAACTATTGCAAGAAAATAGGACACATCATTTCTAATTGCTTCAAGTTGAAATATAGGCATCAGAATCAAGATAGACCTATCCCAAATGCTCTTATTTCTAAGAGGTCAAGGTCACGGTCGTGTATTGAAAGCAATACATTTGTTGGGTCTAATAAACCCCAGTCTGATTTTGTTATGGAGAATTATGAACCATTCATGTCGAAGGGTTCTACATCACTCTTGGGTGATTCGACCAATTCTATCCCTATTATAATTTTAAGGGATACAGGAGCTTCTCAGAGTCTTTTAGTTGCAGGTATTTTGCCTTCTTCTGAGAGGTTCTGTTCTAATGAGAGTGTTCTCATTGAGGGAGTAGAGTGAGGCTTTGTTAATGTTCCTCTCCATTCTGTAAATTTGTCATCAGACTTAGTTTCAGGACCTGTGACAGTCGGTATAGTGTCTAACTTACCCGTTGAGGGCATTCATTTGTTGCTAGGCAACAACCTAGCTGGAGACAAGGTTGTGGTTAATCCACTTGTAACTAACAAGCCTTCTTTGGATCAGAAAGTTGATCCTATTGAAAAAGAATACCATGAGCTATACCCAGCTTGTGCAGTTAGCAGAGCTATGTCAAAAAGAAAGCTCTTAAGAGTGATTTAGATAAGGAAAATATTCCTTTAGCTGACACATGTATTGGCCAGGCTTTTGATGAGGTCACTTTCACTTCTAATTTGGATCAATCAGGTGGTATTGATCACAGTGATCCTCTTTTAAATACTCATTCTCTTTTATCTAATCAGGGTGATAACGACAATCACTTGTCTTCGAACAGGAAAAAGATCCTGAGATCTCCTGTTTGTTTCAGAGGGCCATTAGTGAAACTGAAGCCACTGAAGTACCTGTCTGTTATTTCATTAAAAATGGAATTCTTATGAGAAAATGGAGACCTCCCGAGGTACCTGCTAATGACGAGTGGTCAGTGAACTATCAGATTGTAGTTCCAAAATCTTACAGACAGGAAATACTTAGTTTGGCCCATGAAACTCCTCTGGCTGGTCATTTAGGGATAAATAAAACTTATAACAAGATCTTGATTCACTTTTATTGGCCAAAAATCAAAAGTGATGTTTGTAAATTTTTTTAGATCTTGTCATACTTGTCAAATGGTAGGAAAACCCAATCAGAAGATACCCAAGGCTCATCTGCAGCAAATTCCTGCATTTGATGAACCATTTAGCAGAATTATGGTAGATTGTGTTGGTCCATTACCTAAGACCAAGTCAGGCAACCAATATTTGTTGAACCCATTATGTCTGCGTCAACAAGATTCCCAGAGACAATTCCTTTGAGGAATATTAAAACCAAAACTATAATGAAAGCTTTAATAAAGATTTTACTCAATTTGGCCTTCCCAAATCTGTCCAATCGGATCAAGGGTCAAATTTCATGTCTGGAATTTTCCAGCAAGCTATGCACGAATTAGGCATTAAACAACTTAAATCTTCTGCCTATCATCCTCAGAGCCAAGGGGCCTTAGAAAGATTTCATCAGACTTTAAAGAATATGATTCGATTATATTGCTTTGATACTAGCAAAGATTGGGATGAAGGCATTCATTTACTTTTGTTTGCTGTTAGGGAATCCGTTCAAGAATCTTTAGGATTCAGTCCCTTTGAACTAGTTTTCGGACATACTGCCCGTGGACCTTTGAAGTTGTCGAAAGAGAAACATCTTTCAAATGAAGACACTGAGCTCAATCTTCTTGACTGTGTTTCTGATTTTAAGTACAAATAATTGTCAAAGGCCTGTGAGGTCGCAAGAGCAAATCTGCGCTCTACTCAGTCCAGAATGAAATCAAGATATGATAAAAACTCAAGTGATCGGAGTTTTCAGCCTGGTGATAGAGTTTTAGTTCTCTTGCCCAGTTCCACAAAATCCCCTTTGGGCCAAGTATTATGGTCCATACACGGTTGAAAAGAAAGTAAATGATTTAAATTACATCATAAATACTCCTGGTAGGCGAAAACAAAAACAACTTTGCCACATTAACATGTTAAAGGAGTATATTGAAAGAGAGAGCCAAGTAAATCATACAATTAATTTAGTTGTACCTGTCCCACCAACTGAGTGTTTAAGTGAAGAACTTCAATTGGACACCGTTAATCTTGGAACAACAAATCTTCGGAATTCGGAAATTATGAAAGATCTAGACCAGAAACTTTTAGATTTGCAACAACAAGAAAGAAATGAACTTAAACAGTTATTATTCGAATATGAGCACTTGTTTCCGGATATTCCTACGAGGAAAAACAAAATTTTTCATGACGTTGAAATTGTAGATTCAAAACCTGTGAAACAACACCCATACAGAATGAACCCTCTCAAACAGGAATACTTGAAAAAGGAAATTCAGTATTTGCTGGAGAACGTTTTCATAGAGCCCAGTAAAAGTGATTGGAGTTCACCATGCACACTTGTTCCGAAACCGGATAAAACGTTCCGTGTGTGCACTGATTATAGGAATGTGAACAGTGTGACAAAAACAGATTCATTTCCATTACCAAGAATCGATGACTGTATTGATAAGATTGGAAATGCCAAGTAGGTCACCAAATTTGACCTTCTGAAAGGCTTTTTGGCAGATTCCACTTACGAAAAGAGCGAAAGAAATTTCGGCGTTTGTGACTCCAGATGGACTCTATCAATATAAAGTAATGCCGTTTGGGATGAAGGGTTCCCCAAGTACGTTTTTTCAACGCTTGATGAATATGATTACTTCCGGTCTAGATAATTGTGATGCTTATATTGATGATGTCATCATCTACAACGACACCTGGAAAGGACATCTAGCCACGATTCGGAAATTCTTTGAAAGACTCACTGATGCTAATTTGACAATCAATTTATCTAAAATTGAGTTCTGCCGTGCTTGTGTAACTTTTCCAGGACATATTGTGGGACATGGTCAAGTTAAACCTATTGATGCTAAGGTGAAGGCTACCTCTGATTTTCCTGTGCCTGTCAGTAAAAAGCAATTAATGCGATTTTTGGGTATGGCCGGATACTATCGAAAGTTTTGTTCCAATTTTTCCATTATTGCTGAACCTCTGACAAATTTGTTAAATAAGAGAAACAAGTTTCTCTGGACCGAAAAATGTCAGGAAGCTTTCGATAGGTTAAAAGCCATACTCAAAAAGTGCGCCGGTTCTAACAACTCCAAATTTCAATCAGTCTTTTAAATTATCTGTGGATGCAAGTGATGTTGGGGTTGGAGCAGTATTGATTCAAGAAGACAGAAATGGTATTGATTACCCAGTGTGCTATTTCTCTAAGAAATTAAATAAGCACCAAAGAAATTACTCAACCATCGAGAAGGAATGTTTGGCTTTAATTTTGGCATTACAACATTTTGAGATTTACATTAGCTCAGCTCCTTCTCCGGTTGTTGTGTATAATGATCACAACCCCCTTACTTGCATCGACAAGATGAAAAATAAAAATCAAAGATTATTAAGGTGGAGTTTGTTTTTGCAAGAGTATAATCTCAACATCAGGCACATCAAAGGAAAAGACAATCTGACTGCAGATGCACTTTCCCGTGTATAGAAATATTATTTCATATACACTTTATATAATTCATAAGAATTTTCTTATGTAATTTTGTTTACCTCTTGTACAATTTACATGTGGTAAAAAGAAAGCTTTATTATATAAATCTTTCTTTTTTCTTTATGGGGGGAAGTGTTACGTATATGTAAATAAATTGCTTGTGTGTTAGTTTTAAAATTCTTTTTTATTTTATTTGTGTTTCGTTACATTTTATTGTAATGATTATTGTAGGGATTCGAAATTCTTTTTCAGTAAATGTTGTTTATCTAAGACGTAAAACGTATTACATGAGAATAATTTTTAGTTAACCTAGTTCGTCTTGGGTTGGGAAGTTCGTAAACAGGAAGTTAAAATGATTGGTCAATATCAAGGCCATACTTTGCTTGCGTGATCACCATGTGTAAACAACGTTTTTTCATTACTGATTCTTAAGTGGGGGGCTACACTGGTGTACGTAATAGATCTCTTGTAGTAAGAGACCACCTGACCCATCTCGCGAGACTTGAAATGATGTTTTGGGGGTTTAAATACGCATTCTTAATATTTTTCTGTCAGAGTCGTTTTAACATCTTGAAGGAACAAGGTGTTTTTTTTTTTATTGTTGCCAGATTGTTTGTTTTTCATCTGTTTTTGGATTTAATAATTTATTCTCCTGGAAACTCAACAAGTTGACTTTCTTATAAAAATTTCTGAAAGATTTTCATGGAAATTTATTCTGGAATTATTCGGAAACAAAAACTGTGATTCAATTGAGGAATTGTTGATATTCGTACATGGACCACATCTGACGTCATCGCCTTCCATATTTGTATGTCGTCGAGATTCGAACCTAGATTCTAATAGAACTATTTAGTGATAGGACTTGTATTTTTTCATTCTTAGGATTAAAGTTTGGATTATATTCACAAACCGTAAGTTCTATTTTCCAATTTTTACATTGTTTTCTAGGGAAATAAATTATTTTTGCTAAAATATACAAAGCTTGTTGGCTTTCACTCTTTTCTTTGTTACTGAGTACGAGCCCTTGTCACGTAACAGAACGCAAATAACACTCCAATATCTACTATCCATACAGAAGGGAAGAGAAGAAAAAAACACTCTACTATCCACACAAACGTACGCGAACGCACAGAAACACACATTCTACAATCCACACAGAAGGGAAGGGAAAATAACACCCCAATATCTACTATCAACACAGAAGGGGAGAAGAAAAAAAAAACACCACAATACCTGCTATCAACACAGAAGGGAAGGAATAAAAAAACACATTATATACTATCCACATAGTGTAGGGACAAGGTCTTTTTTGTTAAGATAAAACACACACACAAACGTACGAGCGCACACAAACACACAAAACGTACGAGGGCAGACAAACACAAACACACATACACTTTTTTGTTAAGGGATAAGCTTTTTGTTAAGGGAAAGAAACAAACACACACTCATTCTTTTGCGTCAGTGTACGAGTGTGTGAAAATTGATCTAAAGTGTTTATAAAAAATCAAGACATAACAATGTTGGATGGACAGACCGACAAATTTTATCTCACTTGCATGCCTGAAGTGCGTACGTGAAGGAAAACATCCCTTCCATTTCAATTCCAACTAAAACATGATCCAGAGGGATAGAGAGAGGTGAAAGAGCCTATATTCCTGCAGTGACAATACAAAAATAATATACACCATTCTTATTATAAAAAACAAGACCAAGAGACACTTCACGCTTTCTTTCTGGTATATTCTATTTTTAGAATTTACAATGAAATTTCACATCACATCATTTCCCGTTTGAGGCTATAGGCCAACACATTGGCTCAAATTGTCCATTTTTCCTTTTCCATCTCTTCACTGGCACAAGTTCTTCCTCATCATCACTTTCTTCTTTTGATCCCCTCTCCACTTTCTCCTCTTGTTTCTTTTCTTTTTTCGTAGGGCACTCTGACGCCCAGTGTCCTTTCTCCTGGCAACGATAACAGGTATCTTGACTTTTGTCTCTCTTTATTGGATGAAGCGGACATGTTGGAGACAAATTCCCATGTACCTTACAGATATAGCAAACTTCATCAGGACTTATACACTTTTCTATGACTCTCATCAAATCATAGACCAGAAGGGTAAGTTTTGTTGACATTTTCGCCTGTGAATTATGCTTTCGTATGACTCGTAGCAAATCTTTGACCAGCAGGTCGATCTGTGTTGACTCGTCCATCTTCTTGACTGAGAACTGAATGAATACGCTAAAAACTCTAAGACACTAATCTTATATAATGACCTGCTGCGTGAGAAACCTAGTCAAACGAAATTTTTGCAATCAAGATGAAACGGTTCCGGTGAGAAACTAGAAGAAAGTAAGAGGCAACATCATACCGTCTCCTCTCTCTCTCTCTCTCTCTCTCACACACACACACACACACACACACACACAGGAGCTGAAGTGTTAGTTCTAATCCATTCGAAGACGACATGAGCGAGCCTTAATCAATGTTCTCCACCTCTGTCACAAAACCAAGAGAGCCCTGATTCAGCCCAAAAGAAATTCGTTCGTCCCCTGAAATTACTGTGACATTTGAGAGACGAATAAACTCACTTCAAGAAAATTGAGAACGATGGCTTACACCTACACCGAGAGATGTAAAGAGTTCAAGTAGTGTGTAAAACTTAGTCAAAGTTTGTAATCAAGATGAAACGATGACACTTTTCCAAGGAGAAAGCAGACACCAAGTGACAATGACGATCTGTGTCACACAATACTTTTCAAAATGTGTTGGTAGAAGTTTGTACTAACGATCTTGAAGATGTGATTGTCTCATATCCAATACCATTTTCATTACAGAGTGAGACTAAGAGACTGAGAGAGAAAAAACGGTGGTACTCTGATAGAATGATAGAACCAACAAGACCAACGAAGAAAGAAATTCGTTTGGTACCTCATGAAGATTATTTTTTACAATCTAGTAGCCCCAAAAGTGACTTGCAGAAAAGTTGAGAACGATGACATACACCTACACGGTGAAATTAAATGGTTTACGTCAATGGTTGCTATTTCTTTGTTTATTAAATTTTGTACAAACGATATGTGTGTAAGCGAAAGCTAACACACACACACACACACACACTCACACACACACGTACGCACGCACGCACACAAGTGTTGCTGCATTAGGTGACAGTAAGTCTGGAGATTAGTGTTTTGAGAGATGGGCAGACAGAATTAGCATTACAGAAAGAAAGAAAGAATGGTAAAGCAAAAAACAAAAGAAACACACCATTTTTAGTTCTGTTATTTTTCGCGGTATTATAGAACAAAGATAATGAAGACAATAATACATTCTATGTGAAAAATGTTAATTGTTTTCATTCATTTTATCAATTTCATAAAAAAGTAGTGTGATATTTATTGTCAACTGACTGCTAACATTTGCTCTATATTCCAAATTTAAGAGATGTCGTGTGTTTCGCAGCACACGCTACAAACAATGTTGCGAAGTTTTCACAAATCTAATGGCGGAGAAAATTTTTTAAAAAAAAGCAGCACCAAAACGCGCCTTGTTCTATCGACAGTCTGTACTGAGAGAAAATAGGACAAACATTGTTACATTTTTTCTGAATGCATGTTTAAGTTTTAGAATTCAAAGTTAACCATAGGCATGGTTATACAGTGCAACGTCACTCGCGTCTTTCTTGAAAAAGTCGTGCGTTTGTTTCCTTTCTGAAAAACAGTAAATCTAATGCTAGAAAAAAATTTCCCTGACACACTGCAGTGCCAAAATAAGGATAAAGCTAAGATACCTGAATTGTACAAGCTCGTCAACTCAAGATTTTATTTCGTGCAACGATTTACTGATTTACAATTTGTTAGGGTGTAACTTTTTCAAAAAAATTACATGACAAACGGAAGAGTTCACATAATTATGGTGACTACTGATCACAATTATGGAGAGGTATTTTCAAACGGAAACAAATGCCATTAGGATTTCAGTCAAAACTACTATGGCGGAGAGAGAGAGAGAGAGAGAGAGAGAGAGAGAGAGAATGTTATTCCTATTTTTAAAAATATCACGACACTTACGTTTGTTTATACAGTATATTTTCCTTAAGAAAGATTCAAAGAAACACATTCCACTTAGAGAATCACATCCATAGAAAATAATACAACATTATTAAATATCACAAGAGTGAACTGAAGATGTAGGCAACTAAACATTCCTCCTTTTTTTTTGATAACATGGATGTAAAGTTCTCACAGAATAGTTCATCCAAATATGCTGTGATGGATTTGACCATAAAATTGACACAATCTCTGTGGGATCGCCCAGGGTACGATTGTTCTTGTGTTAGTTTTATTTTTGATTTTATTTTATTTTTGTAAATCGCCTAGCGGTGAAAAAAACGACCTATCTCGACACTGTGTGAAGAGCTACTGAAGTCAATTCGAAGCGAACGCGGTAAGAAAATACGTCTAGCCAATGAAATCGTTTATGATGAGTGATGCATTGTTTTGTTCAAAGGTAGTGTGGCAAAATAATGCATACGCTCTTGCGTTGTTACCATTGCAGTGCAGACAGACTGGAATGTGAACTTACAATCCCTCTGTTGTGTATTGTACCATTTCTTCTTACCACATCAACTACTGAACGGTTACAGTACTGGTTCGCGTTTTAAAACTGACAATTTCTTTTTATCTCACTTAAACATTTTGACATACACACTCACATCGGTGGAGTCAGAAGTGTTAGAGTATTTACTGCCATGGTTTTTTGTTTGTTTTTGTTTTGTTTGACTTTATAATTTTGTTGATCTAAATATTACTCAGTCTTGCTTTAATATCTTTAGGTATTCATTACGATGTGGTATAGGAATGTATCTTAAAGGGTTGAGCGTCTGCACATGAGGCATATCTACAAATGTTTAGGAATGATAAGAAAGAACACTACTTCATTATTTTGTCATTGACAGAGAGGATAAAAACTCTGCATCATTTGTAACAGATGTAAGAATGCTTTAGTTGAATTTGCTTTAATCTGTATAAGCAAGATAGTTCGAAATGACAGATAACGTCTTTTCTTATAAACAAGGATATTACTCGACACTACAACGTTTTTGTGTACCCCATGTTATTACTTCTGAACAGATAATATAATAACAAAACTTACGTTCTTATACTTCCAACACAGTGTGAAACAGAACGTTGCGATTTTTTTTTTTTTTTTTTATCCATTTTTAATGACCTAAATCTGAAATCACCTTCCGCATGAGAGTACAAATTTGACATCTTTTTTACCGAAACTATATCGGTCCTGTCAGGCAGAAATTTAACAAACATACGTCAGAATGGAGGACCAAATATTTTTTGTTCCCTTTGGAAGAAATTTAAATCAAGTTCAATATTTGCACTCAGAACAGGCTTTATAGATGGAGAGTATTTGTACAGCTGACTACAAACTCTAACTTAGGTAAGTACACCTGGAATGTATAGCTCGAAGTCATGGTAATCGTATCTTTTCTTTTGATCTCAGGATGAACCAGACAACTGGCACCTTCCTTAGCATATTAAAGGAAACACAATATATGCAATCATGTAAACCTTTCTTTTGTCCATGTATGCTAGTCTCACATTAAGATAATATAATGTCCAAATGAGTACATCTTTACATGTCCTTTATCGTGTTGTCAAATAAAACTCTTTCAGTCTATTTGAGAAACGTGTTTATTTATTTAAGAAATTGTTTTAACACATTTAGTCGATAATGATGCTAGTCAAATTGAGTTTCTGTACTACTGCCATCCAGAGTCTGGTCACAATAGATTAACGTCAACATTACAGTTTTGCTAAGCCATATCTAGCTAAATAAATAAATAAATTCTTCATTATCAAAGTTCGAGGATAGGCCTGTCACGTATGCTATGCACTGCCTCTTGTAATATTGCACACACCAATACAACTCTTTATGACTTAGACATTTTGCAAGAAATGCAATGTTAACCAATGAATTCTACTGCAATCATTGATAAAGATTTTAAAAAGTAAAATGTTTGTTTCACAGTGATTGATTACAAAGCAGGATGTGGAATATTCTGAGTTTTTAAGGTGTCAATTTCATAATATTATATTACCAAGACCTATTATAGCTCTTGAATAATCATTGGACATGCTCATGAACATGCCTTATATTTAGGATCATGCAGGTAATCTCATAATAAGGATATGGCAGGTATATAATGTAAATTAATATGATTTTTATTTTGGACATTCTCATCTGGTCTCTGGCCTACATAAATCTAAATCTTAATTCTGTTCTATCCCAAGAAGAAAAACGAGTACTATAAAATAATGTCACAAATGTACTTTTATAGATATCAGCATCGATTGTTCACCGGGTAAAAATTATCTCCCCTTAGTCTGTGTTCTCGGAAAAAATGTGTTTATTTTTCTATTTACCGTAATACAAGAACATAGAAGCATGTAACATAAAAGGCCATGATGATGTTTGATCAGTATAAAGGCATGTATACTGTATCAATCAGTACTGATACTCTAAACGAACTTAAAAATATCAACATTAAAACATAGACCTACAAACAGTTTAGGTATTCAACAAATGCAGATTCAAGTTGAAGAAGGAAAGGTTCTACGTAAATAATGTGTTCAGTAAAAATTCTACGTAAATAATGTGTTCAGTAAATATGTTTCTCATATCGTAAATAGGGATAAGAAGCGCATAAGGATATGTGAAAGTCTATGTACAAAACAACATTTACGTTTTGGTACAATAACCGTATATACGTTAATGCTAAGTGAACGAGCCAATCTGGGGTAATAAATTCATTCTGCTTGCTAATTAGCTCATACGTGTGACAAACGTGACCATCATGTGTCTATTACTGACACTTTTATGGTACCTCTTTTCTTTGATTAGAATGTACTTAGATCGGTCTAAAAATTGTATCTAACAAACTGTTGAAATAGTTTCATCATAATGCACTTTACCATGGATGAATACATACAAAACAATCAATGCACATTGGTATAATGAACAATAATTTAGCAAATGTAAGCCTTTAAATCTATTATTTAAATTGTATTGCAGTCAGTGATCATAAAATATACGTTTAAAATTAAAACATTTTCTAAAATCAGGAAATGTGGAGCAATAGCTAAATCTGTCTAATTTGGAAAACTATATGAATCCTCCTTTGTCTTTGAAGGATATACTCTCCTTAATAACATGAACAATGTGCAAAAATGAAAATAAACCTTAAACACGAACGATCAAAAATAAATCCATCATGATATATTTTATCATTAATAAGCATATATACATAAAAACCAGTGCACATTGCTATGAACCTGAAGGATTTAACAAATGTAAACCAATATGAAAGAAAATTAAAAATCCTAATATGTAGCTCTAAGAAAATCAGCATTGTATGGAATAAAATTGCCTCAAATATGAAATGTTCTGGAATAGCAACCTACATCAATTTTCTGCAGTCTCTAAACTATAGTAGCATTTAATAACATGAATAATGCATAAAAATGAATATACACCTTAAAATGTATTCATATATAACATAATTTTTCTTGATATGTTGTCATAATCTCACAAACTGATAGTCAAATACACACTCCATACCATGCTACTTGGTCATATCATCATATACCAAGCTTTTGATATATCACGTTAAGCTGTATGGGACTCAGTGAGGAATGAATCTAAAAATAGAAATGAAAATAACGTGATTTTTCATATAACAAAGGTTATTCTGCCAAGATGATGCAACTGAAATGCAAAGGCTTAAGCCAGATAGGAGCTGTAACTCAATTAAATTTACTTACAAGAATGTTATTACCTTGCTAATTTTTTTGAGAAGCATGTTTGTCCCATATGAGAAAAATGTTATTCCCTACAGTGTTCTACATGAAAAACAAAAGTACAGACTCAAAAGAATGTCAGATAGACACATTTTACGTTCATGTTCTAAACTCAAAATACATGTTTACACACATATACAAATGTGAGAAAACCTTATTCCCCATCAGTAATCTACATTTAAAAACACTTACATATGTCGGAAAATAGTGTTTCTGCTAATATAAAATATGCATCCGTTGTGAAACCACCTAAAATGTTAATGGTGTACAGATTTGTCATTCACAGATTGCAGCAGCATATCAGAGTCTACAATGCAGAGGTGTTACAATTAATCAAAATAATCAAACTCTGATTAGAAATCCGAAATCACTAATCAGACAAGTATGAATAAATAACTATAAACTATCCACGTTTTCTTAAACTCTTTGCAAAGATAGCGATGTCACGCTGAGCATCATATATGATCTGGCATTATGTTGAGTTTGTCTCGGTCAAGACTCAGATTTCTCCATGATTTGGGGCTTGTCGTACAATAGGAACTAGCCTACAGTTCAATACAGTGATCTCAATGACAATCGCAAATGTGGCGGTAATACTAGATGAAAGTTTCGAAGCCAGCAACGCCGGTGGCCAGAGACCCTCCGTTAGTCTGGTGTCCACACTATCAACAGCGTTTACTGTGCTCTTGTACTTTGGTATAGAGTGCACCGCTTTTCAACTTGTGCCTGTAAGGAAAATGGAGCTTCACAGTTTTGTTCATTGTAAGGCCAATTTATTGTTAATCTTGGAGATCCGTGTCTAGTGATCCTCTATGATCAGCGCGATATGAAAGTTTAATGGTTCAGGAGGAGTTGTAGATTTTAACTGTCATGCAAGCTTGTAATTCTACCCTGTGCAATGGTTAGACGGTGATGATTTACAAGAAAGTTTAATTTTCCTTAACATGCTTGGCAACACTCTCGCCTAGAGTCACGGGCAGCGTGTCTTGTGTTTGCCAAGTTAGTGACTGCTTATTTTTCTATCCGACCACTGTAACGTGACAGAACATATCTTTATTTAATATAATTATGCTTATTTTTTTTATTTCAATTGGTCAGACGACTTAAAGATGGCACTGCATACCACGAAGGTAAGACTTTTGTCAAGGACGCGTTTCCAAGAGTCAAGATGATTGTACTTGTGCCGCTACCGCCCCAACCCCCAACCCCATGTGAGAAGATGTTTAGAGTGGATGAGAATCTCGTGTTTTGTGTGTTGGCGTTGAGACCCTAGCATTAGCAAATATGGATGCAATGCTTTGTATAAGGCTTTAGTATGAATCAAAATATGTTTATGGCAGTAGTAAATGCAGAAATCGCCAAAGCTGAATTCCCATATTCAGTATCTAATTCACAGGATGCAATCACAAAGACCAGGACCAAAAAAACTAGTTTGCATCCTCGTGGTCCATTCTGATATGGATCTTAATTTGATGCTTTCAGGAGTCGTCACAGAACAAGGTTGTCGGAACCAATGCTAATATTAACAAGGCCATTACACCAGGTCAAGTTTCCAAGAAAAGCGCCACGCCACCCTTTGGGCAGCATGTATGCGTTTATGATAACTTATTGCTACACTATACTCTGATCATCGGCAGCCACGATGCGACAAAAACGTGATTGTTGGCAATATAATATCACTTCAATGCCATGCCGCAGTTAACTTGCGGGCCTTACCACAAACATGCAACACTGTGGCCCACAATTGTAAATGGCAAACCTTGTGAATAGCCTCTTCTTCTGCAAAACCAAAGACTACATGTGGGACAAATTATTAAAACATGATATCCAGGAGTTGCCGAGATGACAAGTGACCAATATGATTCTTACAAATTAACCTTTTGGCAAGCTCATTCATATGCACAGACACGCCAGTGTCCCACCAGTCTGTCTGCTCTAGAGCAGCCTGTTGAGAACAAGCCCTGTAGTGTTTTGTGAAAGATTTATGTTGAATGTACCGCCTTACATACCATAACGCTTGCAGCCATAGGCTACATGCTTCCCAGAATTAGGTGACCCATACCTTAAAGCACCATGGCAGAATCTGATATTGAGGAGCGACTAAATGACTTAGCAGCAAAGCTGGAAGACCAGGACAAATGCAAATGAAACTTTAGCATTTGCAAACCAACAGTGTATCCGACTCTCAGAGCTAGGGTTTATGTAGTAGCGAAAGAGTACACAGGCCGGCAGCTTGCCTTTGCAGACTTTAAGGATATGAGAGATTAAGAATTATCAAAAACCTAATCCTTTCAGGAGACCCAACTGTGCGCCATGCTGACCATTTTGCTGGCGTTGTCTCTGCTTGGATTATCCACAGAAGTTGTGATTCACTTTCTGCCCATATATGACTGCAAGAACCTAGAGAGAGATTTTAAAAGTCATCCGCTCATCTGCGTCGCTTTGATGAACATTAGTTCATACCTCATGTTCAGTTATGGCCCGCTGATAGCGACTAATGTGCTCAAAATAGTCAAAATATAATAAACGATGATTGCAATACCACATAAGTGAACACTGAACAGACAGCGGTATCGACGTCGGAATGACTAGCAATAGTATCTCAGTCGGTGATGCAAACCACTAATTGCAAAAGCCCAGGCAAAACTTTCGTGAGTACGACTTGCAACGATGATGAAATAGCACTGGGCTATGATGGAATCCAACCTCAGCCCTGCTCCAGCTCTGGCTATGTGAGAAACCGATCAAGGTTACCTCCAGCACTATCTGTACATTTGCGAAGACATGATCTGTCATTTTATGTTCCATAGGTTGCCACAGGTTTGGCAACCGAACTCACGCACCCATTAAGTCTGCGTAATGCTGCCACAGGGTCGACAGTCAATATTAGACACACACCGGGGCCTTTTTGTTTAAGACTGTAGTCTTAATAGTGTTGAAACACATGATGCACATGCCACCGTACACCATATTCCTTTGATGCCTCTTTTACCATGAAACAGTTCTAAGCACCTTGCAGTTGTGCTGAAAGCTTCCAAAATTGAAACTTGTAGACTTTGGCCGCATGGACATTACTGGCCCTGCAAAACCCGGCATCATCATAGTGCAAAACCTTTGGAAAAAGCACATTTTAACTAAACATTGGATCATTTCTGTTATCATCTTCTCGATTTCCTAATGGAAGTTTGGTTTCATTGTCAGCTAGGCACTAATCAACGTCATACAATTCAGTGGTCATAAAGTACCTCTTCTCAAAAGTCAATAAAAACTGAGCCAACGAAAGATGCAATACATTACCTTCTGCTATTGCACTGTGCATGTACCAAAGACAGAAACTGATGAATATCGATCGAATGTACTTTCTAACTTGAATTTCTTCAATGTACCCCCAGATGGTTGAATCAGAAAGTAATGGACTCCTTTGAGGAAGGCTGAACATTCAGGTTCAATATTTTTAAAAATCTACATTTTTACCTGCATTTAAGGTACACAATACCAATTTCTAGAAAACAGTTAGACATAGTACCGAAAATTAAGATACTTACAATTATATTATATTTTTATTCACAACACCCTAGTTTACTATACGTTTTGTTACTAAAGAAACACATGCAAGACACTTAAGCTTTAAATACAAGATGATGTAAGAAATATGCAGTATAATTGTTTTTTTCCAAACATTTAGAAATATCTTGACTCTAGTATAATATATCCATCATTCCAGAACTAAGATGATAAATCGACATTAAACAGTAACCTATATATATACTTTTTCGTAGGCTCAGGTAGAACCTCTGTAATGTGGTGGTCTTTATTAGCAAGGACCATTATAAGATGGGACCCTGAACTACATTTGACTACTATCGGTATCATAGGCGTTACATTATTGATCAGAAAGAAGAATTCGGATTACCATATGCAGGGTCGGACTTACACACAGACACGGAGACAGCTTAAAAGACCAAAGTTAGAAGTTGTCAGAAATGTTAATAAATATAACTTTTGTGTAAACTAGCCTTTGGTATCAATGCATTTGTTCAATTTTCCTACAAATCCATATCCATCGTCAGATCTGAGAAATTTAGACCTGAAAAAGTAAGATGTTAATGTCAACACAAGACTTCTACTACTATTACTACAATAATAATAATAATAATGACAATAATAATAATGACAATAATAATAATAATGACAATAATAATAATAATGACAATAATAATAACGACAATAATAATAAATAAATAAATCAATAAATAAACAACTAAGAAAATAAATAAATAAATATGATGTTGATGATGATGATGATTATAGAGATACCAATCGATACAATGGAGAGAAGGAGGAAAAGAATTAGGATGACGATGACCACCACAAGTACAAAGATGATGAAAAATAACTACATGTAATATGAGCTAAATGTCTGGTTCATTGAAGTTACGACTTATATTCAAAATACAGAGTAGTCTAATTCGTGAATATATATATATATATATATATATATATATATATATATATATATATGCAGAGTGAGAGACAGACAGTCAGAGAGACAGACAGACACAGAAATAGACATAAAGACATATGATTTTAAAATGTATCAGTGTCATTAAATTCCAACTTGTAAAAAGCTATGCATAATCTACTATTCTTCTCTAGATGGTGACACTTTAAAGGTAGGCTTTGGGTGGTATAACTAGTAAAGACCCTAGCTGCATCTTGTTAGTGCTCTACGTATAAGGCAGTGAGGATATAATCCTGAAACTAACAAGGAGACAATTAATAAAGAACTGCAAGGCAGTATTCAGAAACTGCTGTACAATACGGGCCACTTTAAACAGTAAAAATTACCCAAGAACGTACCTGTAATCTCCTCTATCCAGTCTGCATGAGGGTAGGAAAGTTGGTAGATATCTGGGTATCCTTCTTTAAAGCAGCTAGGGTACCCCCAACTTAATGTGCCCAACACTTCAAATCGGCCATACTTATCTCGGCAAATCAATGGACCTCCAGAGTCCCCCTGAAATTCAGGTTACGCTCTCAAATTAGATCTGTGTTTACAACGTTGACTTCCAACGAAAACAGCAAACGTCCTCCCAAATTTAAAGTTTGAATGTCAGACAGTGATATAACTACATGCAAATTTAATCACCCTATTCATGTATGTATACAAACATGCCAAGTTACTTTAAATTTTTCTATCTCAAGTAGGTTCCGCTAAACATGCAAACAAGTTTGTGTCAAAGATGAAAAGGTACATGTATAACAGATTAAAAATGTGTAAAATCAGTGCTGCATTTTCCTAAAAAGCTATTCACGTCTATGTATGAATAAAATATGTTTTTTAAATTAATTTATCTATTTTAAGTGGGTTTTGCTAAATCATGAAATGTTTATTACCTATCTTGAGTGTAGTTCATGAAAAACTGCTAACGAGCCTCTAAGGATTGCTGGACAGAAAATAGGTTCATTGCACGAAACATAATAAAATTTAATATTGTAACATCAATAGCAATTGATTTACTAGTAATCTGGGACTCAAGTAACTTGAACCTAATCTGAAATGCATTATTGATTCTTTCATTAATATATAACCTCTGAATGCATGACATGAATTCACCATTGTATGCGGGGTACCAAATTTCATGGAATTTAGAGTTGCAATAAATCCTAAATTAAAAGATTGAACAAACATTGATCCACTTCTGGAAACATTATAATCTATATTTAGATATAATATGGCTACTTTCCTCTAAAATAATTTAAGTAACAAAGAAACAACAAGCTTAAAGTGGCATGAAAAACTAATCAGGTAATTTTTACGTGCATGCAAACGTGCTGACCACTTTGGTCAGTCGACATTATCTCAAAGTCTAACAACGCTAATAAGGTTAGGATAAAACAGCATGTTTCTATATGAAAAAGGCCCCATTAAACTTGACTACCTGCTTTTATTGTAATAATGTAATGTTATTTTCGCAAATTGTGCCAGCGATCTAGCCCTGGAAAGACATACAGATGGACTACATTCATTTAAGGATGCTATTATTGATTAACACAATGACGTTCTCAGCATCATGTAATTATGACATATCATGTGTGTGTGTGTGTGTGTGTGTGTGTGATTTGGATTTATAACGTAGCTTTAACAATTTTTCAGTCATATCGCTATAATGTCTGCAGTGTGGCAGTTTAACGTAATGTCTAGCACTGGACGTCATGCCACATGCATGTAGCATGATGTCCCACCCAGTCATATTATCCAGACACAAGACTGACCAGTCCTAACACTAACCTCTTAATGCCGAGCACCTAGCAAGGCAGCTGTTAGTACCATTTTTATTAGTCTTTCGTATGACTTGGCCAGAGTTCTAAGTCGCAACCTCCCGCATTCGAGGCGGATGATCTAACCACTAGGCCACCGGAGACGTCGACATATCAAGAACATGATCTTTAGTTAAATGGCATTTTATAAAGGTTATATAAATTAACCAAGGTTAAAGTGTTATATTATTCTATGGTTTCAAAAAGAGAAAGAACTGAAAAAGTCTAAGTCAGCTGGGGAGGTGCTGAAATCGTTTCTTGAAATAATATGTATAGCCTAAATGCACAATACCTGGAAGTAGTAATAAAATGCACTGTATTCTGGCTTCATCTTCGAATATCCAATCAAAATACAGGTAAGAGGAGGCAGTTACATCCACTTACTTTAGAGTCAGTCTATATTCCAATATCCTAAAGTAGTTATACAGCTTAATTATGAAACAAATGCAAACTTGGATTAATACGTTGCTTATATGGGGTCATGCAATGGAGGAAAAGAGTTTTGCTCCCAAATATCAAAAGGAAGTGCACTAGCAATAGCCCACATTAATATGGAGCTGCTGATAGAATTAGTAGCAGTGGTGTTCCTGGAATTAGAGGTCTCACAGGAGGAAATTGAAAAAGGCCATCTCTGATTAAACTCATTCCATTCGCATGGTGTTGATTGTAAAAGCAGGTGAGGAGGTTTATTTTAATATTATATTTCTCGAGACTGCCATAATCACGTGGTCCAAAATGCATAACAAACTCGTGTGATCTTGGGTTATTTCCCTATATTCTGGGGGGATAATCTAACGTATACAGGATGACAGGTCTTGAGCTAAAAGTTGTCTCCACCGACATGAGATAAACAAAAAAATGGTCTCCTTCTTCGGCCTATTGCAGTAAGCTTCAGGTACCACCTCAAGGCTCTGATGTAGTCTTTTAGATGCTAGCGGGACAAAGTATCTGAGGAAAGATTTGGTTTTAAGACATGGATGGTAAGAGTAAGAGCCTGTTTAATGCATTTCATAGAGGCATATCACAATTGGTGGTAGCTTCCACTGCCACACAAGGACAACATTTCGTGTCTGAAACAACAAAGGCCAGAAGGTCATTGAAGTCAGGCTTGAGACACATGACCTAGTTCTGTGATACCTAAGTGTTTCACAGATGGTGGAATCGTAGCACTTGATGGTAATAGAGGCTTGCTTTCGCTCTTGGAATAGCCAAACTAGGAAAATAGCTACTTGTGGTTATTACTATTTTAGGAGTGCAATTTAGTTGTATGCATACCACCAGAAGAAACTTTTAACCATGTAATCCTGTTCAGAATTTGTTCTGAAAGCGCTTCTTTAAGCGAGCTTGACAAATTTAAGTGATGCAGACAGTATCAGCCTCCAATATTATAAATAAGAAGCCTTACATTCAGAAGTGGAGAGGGCAGGACCATCGTAAATATCATCTCTGCTTGATTCAGAAGGATAACGATTTATTGTTTTTCACTTGAGTGGAATATTCAGAGCAGGATGTCATTCATATCGTGTAAAAGAAAAATGGAGATCAGGACCTTGTAATTTTCACACCATTGCAATAAGTGTGCTAGAGGCTGACTTCACTGGGTGCATATCTTGCTGACGATCGAGGAGTAAATGGAATAATTTCATGTGTGACTGCTGATTCGGGTGGGAAACCAATTCTCCACCGGATTATGGCCTGACTGTGGTGTGATGGACTTGGACAGATTAATCGCCTCTGACAACATCTAGGAAAATTAAAAGCCAAATTTCAGATCTTTGGAGCACTGGTTCCTTCTTATTTTCTGATGCCGATGATATATTTTGAGATGATGAATACAGTGTGGATGTCCTTTGTAACGAATGGCACTGGAAATCCATACTGGCTAGGATACAGCTATGTGCAGACGTTCATTCAAACATCTTCCATTGTCGTGGTTTAGTGCTGGAAACCTATACTGGCCCATCACAGCTGCCATCACTGGGTCATGATGGAGACAGGACCGGATAATGGACACATCAGTTATCGTCCCTGACCTCAAGACTAAGCTCACCAGGTATACTGATTATTTCACTTTGTCCCAAAAAGATTAAATCATCTGATAAAGATGCATCAGTTCTTAAGTCCAGCTAGTCTGGGTCATTAGTGTAAGAGTTATGAGCTGGCACAGGCTATGTCAGATAATATGCCTGTAGCCTGTACTGATATTCTGTAGATGTCATAATGCTGAGCATAATTGTGAGTGGTCTAAGGCTGATTGATGTTCCTGGTACAAAGGTCGGTATTGTTTATCAAGGGAAGATTCTTGTTTGTTCCAACCAGGCATCCTTGTCATCTCAATACTGGTGCCAGGGGCTGTGTCATTGAAAGCATGTCTGTAATTGAGAGACCCATGATGTTTGCTTCAGTTTATTTCTTCTTGATTGGCGACTTTTTGCATCCATTACAATAGATCCAGGTTATTATCCTTTTTCCATCTCAAAATATTTACAATTAATTAAGTCTTATCTAACCATTGCCAAAGTCACATATAAATATAGGAACATAAACAAATACGGTGCAACTTAATCAAGCCTTATGCTAACTGCCCAAGACGATACATGCTAAGACCAGTGTAATAGTTCAGAAATGTAACAATTATGCACTACACTCAACTTTAAGCAACACACACTTAATGAAAGGCTAATTGTGATCAATAGCTAACACAGAAGAGTAATGAATTCAAGACCATTATGCAAGTAATTACAATGGCGCCAAATGAAGTGGAATTTGCAAGACATTCAAAAGAAGCATTCACGCGCTGTGACACAAGTAGAAGTAGTTACTGATGTCAAAGTTTTTTGGCGCCTCTCACTATATCCAAGAGACAACTACTCTGTGTGACTTGCTTTTTAGGCAAGCAGATAATTTGTAGAATGGATAGTGCTTAGCCAAGCCAAGATGATTGTAACATCATTCTTCTTTGGTTGGACTTGGTGGGCGTAGTAATGGATATACTCCTGAGGTAATTATGACTGGATATTATGCTTTAACAACAATCAATGAAATTAATGACTCTGATCAACAACTACAAACAAAACCTGAGCGGCTACAATGATACACTGTAAATCCCAAAATTATTTAGCATAGTCGAGTCTCTCCTACACCCTCCCAAAGATAGGTGACGTATAATCTTCAGATGATGACCCAGAGGGCACATATGTACACCATCTTTGTGGTTTCCAGACAAGAATTAAACAGATGAGGTAACAGAAAGAAACAACCATGTGGCAGTTATCATTCTTCATTTAGTTTTCTCCAAGCATACAGCAACTTTGATTGTCACAACAAAACTGTCGCAGTTAGTATCTTTTGTTGGAAAAGTGGCCTAAATCCATTACTGATCAATAAGTCCACTTTGTGTGGATTTACGGTTATTAAGAATGATGAAGAAGGCACTTACGTTTGTAGAAGGGGCCTAAAATGGATGATGCGAAATAACAAAAGGCACAATCATATTTGCCACCTGTGCCTCCATCTCTTCAGACAGTTTAATTTATTGAAAGCACCCCAAAGAGGCTGCTGCCGCATAAGTTTAAAGCCACAATGCGTGTCAATCAACCTAGCATTTCAGAACCAACACCACCAGATGTGTATCCCATACATCATCTATGCGAATTCAGGAACACTGATCTTGCCAATCGAAGGCTCTGCAGCAAATAGGACAAAGCAACATGCAGAATTTTGCTAACCAGGTTACATGTACTTTCTGCTATACTGTGTGTCCCTGAAATGGAATCAGCAAATATATTTCCTATATCGTGCTGAAGAGGCTACCATGACATTCTTTCAAAACCTCATGTGTGTCTTTGTGGAATTCCAAGTGGTGGGTTTCAAATCCGCTTCCTCTAAAGGAAACAACAGCAGGTATTCCCGGAATCAACCATCACAGATGTGCCGAGAAGTTTAGTGATTACATATTAAGAAACAATAAAATAACCGAAACGCCACCCACAAAATACGTACCCTAAAGCTGTGGTTCTGGCCCAAAAGAAAAGAAAAATAACATGAGATGTGACTTATTGCTGTGTAAATAGGACGGTACCTTTATCATAGACGCTATTGGCTGCATCAGAAGAGAATATCCACGCCTTTCAATACAAAATGATAAACGACATGATGGTCTCACTATGGCAGTTGCAGCTGACATTCTTCAGTTTAGAAGCAGCAGAATGGAAAAACTGCTGTCAGCACGCCTAAGGAGGTGTTTCGTTCCATGTAGCATCATACAGTTGACCTTCTTAACACGGATGGCGTATACCAGTATGAGAAGCTAGAAGCAGTTTAAAGAAAAGCAGCTTCCGCCGATGAAGGCTTATATAGCCAACTTGCCAGAGAACGACTAAGGAGGTGTTTCTTTTCATGTCGCATCACACAGCTGACCTTCTTAACAAGGGTTGTGTTCACCATGATTAGCGGGTTGAAACTCTTTAAAATAAAGCTACTTCCGTCGATAAATCCTTCTAGAGCTAACATACCAGAGAAGGAAATGCCAACACTTTTAAGACTAACCTGACCTCTACCTCAACACTGATGTGCCTCTGCTGGCTGATTTATTTGAGATGGTTAGGGACACTTCGCTGTAAAAGCTAATCTCTAAATCCAGCTCAATGTAAGAGTTTTCAGGGAAATGAGCTTGAATTCCCTTCTAAACATCATAAACGCCAAGCAAGAGCAGCTTGTAAACATTGGCATCTACCTAATTATCAAAAACTGGATCCAACGAGGCGTTTCAATGGCCAATAGACACCATGTGCAAGCTATCGACAGAATGTGACTGGGCTTTGAAAGCGAAGGGCCAAAAAACTGGGTTACCTATAAAGTCCAACAATCGCAATTTTGGACCATGATGCAGAATCTACCAACCAGGGGTTGAAAGTGGGGTAGCCAACCTGGTAAGACCTTGAAGCTGCAGCCATAGATTGGTGAAAGGGTTGCTTTCCCGAAGTGGACATCGAGTTCCATGATGGGTTTCCTGCCACATAAAGTAACTACCCTCTAGCTCCAGAGGCACTGTGCACACCAGAGAACTTGCTTAGTAACTATCCCGGCAGTCTGATGAATGCAATAGGGTTTAAAGTCACTGAAAGCCCATAGCTAGTCCCAAGCATATGCCCCAAAATATGTATAGGTGTCCCACTATCAAAGCCCTCAGCCCTCCATTAAGATTAGCTTGCACATCACAAAATGCACTTCATGTTCTATTTTGATCAGAGGGCTGAACATCATGCAGAATCCCAGCTTCGGGACCCAGTCCAGGAAAAAGCCTTCTTCATGCTCATGAACAGCTACGTCTTCCGGAAAACAAAGGAAAACTTCGAAAGGTGAGCCCACATTGACCTGGTCGGGTCCGTAGGCTAAGAACACAAGCTGACTTTGTGGGATAATGATGATGCATTTCAGTCGTGGACAGTCTGTGAAGATATCCTGGTTGTGTTTCAAAGCACAAAGGCCATTCACCAGTTCAGCCGATCATGCAATACCAGAATATCTATCCTGGATCAAAGCAAGTGAAAAGGCACACCTTTTGCACCAATAACCTAATCATAAATGTTCAAGCAGACATGTCTACAGCAATTTTGCAAAAATGCAGAACTACATGAAATTAATGACCACCTGATCAGCTATCCGTTGCTCAGCATCGATTACACAAAGGTCAGAGAATTTTTGGTTTCCGCCAGAAGATGTTAACCACCAATGTGGCAAGCTGGAATTAGGCCGCTGTTTGCACAAACAGTTTGTGATCGAAATGCATACCAAGAAGGTCATCAAGGAAGAAAATATCCAGAAGGCTAAGTATGTTTCAAAGCCATAGTAAAGATGCGACCCAAGACATTAGCTGTATATATGTATGTGTGTGTGTGTATATATATATATATATATATATATATATATATATCCCAACCACCTGAAAGGTATTTCATCCCGAGATGGCAGCGACTACAACAAAATGGATTGTAATGCATCAACAAATTGAGCCTATTGTTGCTGGACAAGAAGGATGGTATCACAATGCAGACATATGGTTACAATTGTAGGATATAAGAGCAATACATCTATGAGGAGGAATTCCTCAATGGACTCTTGGCTGGATGGCAACCAAATGTCTTATGAAGCTGGATGTTTTATCACCAATCATCAAGGCACCTGTTAGCATTGTTGACAAGGTCTCGCAGTTGGCATTTCATCTTATTCGCGATGGCAAAGAACTATGCAAAGCACTCCGCACTTTGATTTCCACCTGGAAATACCGGGTCTGCAAAACGTTTTGCCTTAAATATTCACCTCATCGTTGGTGGCATACCCATCCCCACCCTGATGGTGGATTACCTTTAACTGAAAGATTGTGCAAACATTTTTGACGTAGGATATCAAACCTCTCAGACATACCTCTGTGATACAGTTTATTATCTGCGTGTTCCTAAATGAGTCTTCATCTGTATAGTACAATCGAGCTGTCCACAGGGTATGCTCGCAAATATTACCGGCAACAGCATTGTATATTTGTTTAATGAACCACCTGCTCTAATGTCGGCATGGAGACTGACAGAGGCATTACTAGTAAGTGCCATTATTTTATGTGACCAATGGCCATTAGGACATATTCTTGAGGCATATAATAGGGCAGATGACGATGCCAATTCAAGCAGTTGACAGGCAAACAGATTCGTACAGTAGCCTCGTGGGCCAAAGACCATGGTTTTGTTCTTGTCCTGCGCAAAATATTTGACATGCTATTTTCTATCTACAGGCTCCCAAAACATATAATAGTTTCAAATATAACATTGTGTGATACGTGGGTATTAAGGCCCTCCTATATCGTGTGGCCAGCTTGACTGACTACATCCCCCATCCTTATCCCTGTGGGAATTTTACTAACATACATTTTGACCAATTTATGCCATTCTTTATCCTCAAGTTGTGCCTCCATTGCGAGAAAGTTATTACAAAAATCTTACATGACAATGCCATTTTCAAATGCTTCCCATCCTGTTTAGGCAGGAATGGGGTATTTAATTTTGGTCCGGCTTGTAAACAGTAGTCTTTTACCATATGATATTGTTTACTTAATTTTGCCATAACATCATGTCCTAGGCACCATACTTTGAGATTCTTTGGTTATAAACCATTTCAGCTTTGTGTGGGGTGTGGGCAATGCGTACGTTTTGAACACTTCCAGTAATTTGTCGTTTATGAAAGAGACACCCTACTGCACATATACGTCAAGGCTGAGCAAAAGGTTGCAGATTTGCATTCTCTCTGAGTGGCTATATATAAAGGTAATGCTGACACTATACTTTGTGTTGTTATTGCAGTTAGTTTAATATCATTGTCCCGGTTTTGGCTTAGACTATATATATATATATATATATATATATA
The DNA here is from genome assembly GCA_016617855.1 of Megalonaias nervosa. Classification (NCBI taxonomy): domain Eukaryota; kingdom Metazoa; phylum Mollusca; class Bivalvia; order Unionida; family Unionidae; genus Megalonaias; species Megalonaias nervosa. The sequence continues at coordinate 102,766 of JAECUM010009808.1, read as the reverse complement.
TATATATATATATATATATATATATATATTGTATTGATTATTCATCACGTTGCAGTTGTGGTTCTAGAATAGATGATATGTGATATTCACCGACAAAAGAACGCTAGTAGTGCTCTGGGTCATTCCTGTAGACCATGATGCTACACTTTAGATTCGCATAAAACAACAGATTTTCTGTGCTAGAGGTCATCTCTCTTGAGATAATTATAACATTATTACCAATTGAGAAGGGAAATGCTGTATACATACGCTTAAAAAATAATGCGTTTTTCCGAAACTGTTGCAGGCTACAATGCGGCGACCAGGCGGGTCAGTATAACAATGGCTTTATTCAAAACAGGCTTATATCCCGAGTGGCCGCTATACAGAAATTTAGTTCAGCAAAAACAATACTTGCCAGCCACTTCCCAAACATGGCTGCATTGGTTGGTGGGGATGAGGAAGCGGAACGATGTATTTTTTAAGCCAAGGTGCACATATGTAGCACATAATCCACCAGCATTCATCAACAGTCCATGTCTCAGAGCCCAGCTCAGCCAAATAAAATGAACCAGGGGTATTATTGATGGGAAAAACAATGACCTGCTACAAATTATTCCTGTGAGTAGTGAGTCTTACGGGGACATGCGTACCTTTTCTTATGGGAAAAAAGTATTAACAAAGATTACCTGAAGGTGGCATCGATGAGCTCTCAATACACCTTTTAGATGAAACACAATTTAAGCCAGTTAATATGATGCACTTCCATATCAACCTTACTAGCTGAGGCTAAACGGCGACATTGTTTCTACAAAAGGTACCGGCATGCAGTAAACGTGGTGGATGCTGTTGTCACCACACCGATGGCCGTGATTCTGGGAAGTCGGGTGAACTCGAATCCTGTCAAACATTATTGCCACCCTAATGGCAATTTACCTTCAGATCACTGCATTATGCTGTGGCCTAATTTAAGTTGCTGATACTATTGTTAGCCATCATGTCACCATGAAAGTAAAACTGCACAACGAAATCCACATCGTAGCTGAAGCCACATACAATATGATCTTGGTCCACGTGTCCAAGTCAATAATGCCATCTCCGAGAAGACGTTAAAGCTTCTAATCGACAACTGACCACTCAAAGAAAAGAAAATATGGTCTAACACGCTCAAAGCAAGCATACACGTCGGTTGTAATTGACCAAGCGGCTAAAACGAATTGATTGCCCATGGAAGAGTTGAAATAAATATACATGTTAAGTCTCGCAGGCAATTCATGATCAGCTGTGTGTTAGGTGTCTAGACAATATAAATGTTGAAACCTTTAGATGAGCCTTCTGATTTGAAGCTTACATCCAGTGTACCTCCCACCATAATCTGCATAAATGCAATGACAGATGGATGACAAAACTAGATGCCAAAGAGATCTATAATCCGAGTTGCCTCTGACCATTCCCACCCCCATTTTGATATTTGGACATGCATGTTGGGGTGCAGGGTCAGAGACAATTGCCAATCGAACAATTGGAATTTGCCAACACCATGCCGTATTGGAGCAGCAGAGAGGCTGAACCCTACAAAGGTTTTCCGAGGGTCCATTAGCAAACCTAAAGGTTCCTATGAAGGGCTGAGAACAAATGTCAATAACATCAAACCGAAACCTCTAACCAAACATATTTCCATACAGGGAGAAAAAAAGAGAGAGAGGACTCTGAACCCTACAAAGGTTTTCCGAGGACTCCGTCAGCAAAACTAAAGGTTCCTATAAAAGCTGAAAACAAATGTCAATAACGCTATACCAAAGCCTCTAACCGAACATATTTCCATACGGGGAAAAAAAGACCACAATAACGAAATCATTCGGGTTAGCTCATTTTTGTTACTCCCGATTGACGTATTTTTTTTCATCATTTAGGCGTGTTCGTTTGCGATGTGCACATGCATTTGTTGTCGTTCAGCCTCTCTGCTGCTATGTGTGTTTGACTTAATTAAATTATTATTGATATTATAATGGAATCTCACACATCTAAACTAGCTCGACAGTGACTAGAAGCAATTAAGAAATATCTCCCATCCGTGATTCTGTCAAACAAAAATTACAAGTGCATCAGGAAACTCAGGTGGAATTTGCAGAGGATACAGCAGAATTATTTAAACCGGTTACTAGAGCTACCGAATGGGTTAGGAAAGGCACCAAAGAAGTTACAGAAGCTACCAGAGGTCTTCTTCCCACGTTGCAGCAAACCGTGGTAGCAACTCGAAAAACAGCTGAAAGAACTAAGAAAACAAAAAAGATTCTAAGAGGACTTCCAGGTGAAATAGCTGATATTCAATCACAAGAAATACTTAGGGATATTGGCCAGCTTTATTCTGAAGAAGAACCACAACCTGAAGTTCAACCTCCTCAACCAAAAGTAAGACAACCAGCAACAGAAAAATTTCTTGATGACGTGGTTGCATCTATCATGGGAAAAGCAGGAAAAGCGATTGATGCTGCACTAGATTTTGATAGAAAAAATGAGTATTTAAAACTTAATGTAACAATAGCAAAAAAAGACTGGATTAAAATGATATTTAAGGTTTATGCTAATGTACCAGCAGGTGCTCAAGTTGCTGATAATCATCCTGATTTTATGTTATTTAATCAAGCAATTCGCGCAGAAGAAATTCAATGCAGAAAAGAATCAGATCAGATAGAAAAAGCTATAGAGATGGAAGAACAAAAAGCACCACCAAAAACAAGTAAGAAGAAAAAATCAAAGTTGAAGAAAACACAACCTCCTCCTACTTCTGACATCAAAGATGACAATTCTACCCCTGGTGCTAGTGGAAGTGGTTTTGGTATGGGTACCAGAGGAAGTGGTCTTATTACTCCATGTCCCAATAACGTCCTTGCCAACGTGGACAGATTAGAAATTCTGACTGGAGGAAAACGAGCCGGTAATAATTCCCTGGAAATCATTAATGAAGCAGCTGATATTTGTCAGAGATTATTTACAGGTGGTATCATGGATACTAATGTGTATCGGTCCTTCATTGATGAAATTGACGATGATTACCGCAGTGATTGATCGGGTATACAATTAGATCAGTGACAAGAATATAAGATGATTATACATAATGTTCAACGTGGACCAACCATGGTCAGGGTGATAAATTCGAGATTACCTACATATAAAGCATTCTATGGAGATGTACTCAGTGATGTTATTCAGGGTTTATTCAGAAGGATAGCTCTGAAAGCAATACCGATTGCAATCAACTGGGAATGAAAGCTATTGACGTTCGTGAAAAAGGTATTGGTGCTGTTGGTGATGTTACTATTAAAGCATTTTCAGCAAGCAAGGACAGACTAGCACGATTAATACGATAAAAACCTCAGCCAGTAAAATTACCCAGCACTGAAGTGATGCCTGCAAATGTTAGTAAAATAACAAATCAAGCCGCAAATCAAAAATTAGCAGAGTTAGCTGATGTACCCATGTCAGAAAAAGAAAAAAATATAACCGCAAGTTTAATAGCAGGAAGTGGTCTTCGTGTTAGACAATAATATATATAATAAAGATGTTCAAACGTGTATCTGATCCCACATTTGACATGGATGCGTCAGTTCTCAAGGATGAATCTGTGCACGATTATCAATATTATTCTTATGACGCACGACATCCAAATCAACATGGGCGAATTGAGCTACAAGTTCAGGATACAAGCAGATATTTCTTACCTGCTGAAGTGTTTACTGAAGTAGAAGGTGAGATCTTAAAAACAGATAATACTGAATATGGAGTTGATATTAGTGTTGGTTTTGTTAATAATGGCATCATGGCGTTGTTCAACAGTGCTACATATATCATCGACAGAAGATTCATTGAATCAATTCAGAAGGACGTCGATGTTGCCACAACAATATTGGGTCTAGCAAGATACAGCGATGATTATTCAAGATCAGCTGGTCTGTCAATGATGTTTACCAAGGACACTTCTAACCAACCTGACAACAGACCATATAATATAAGACAACCATGAAACAATGCCGACAACGCTGATGCTGATGTGTGGCCTGTGGTTCATGGTGCTAATCCTGAATTCAACTTAATATTCACAACATGTCGATCAATGCTGAAAGATCCCAGTAGAAGATTTTCATGTGCGATTCCACTGTCACATATCTTCAGATTTTGCAGAAATGTCAGAAAGGTTATTCTTGGAGCCAAGCAAACAATTGTACTTGTAAGAAAAGCTACAGATGATGACGCAATATGGCATCCTGCTGATGTTGTTGATGCTGGTAAAGTAATACTGACAAAACTTTCATTGAGGATGCCAGTAATGACTCCAACAATACCTGAAGAAGAACGGTTACTCTCTTTTATGAGTCAGGGTAGTAAATCAACATTGTCATGGCTGACAACAACTACAGATAGTGTTCAAAGTACAATTAATGGTTTATTTACGTGGCAGATAGCATCACAGCCAGGTGTCTTTGCACTGCGACATATATTTGTTGCTTTCCAAGATGCTACACGAGTAAACTCACAAACAAACAGGATAATGATATTTGACAAACTCGGTGTTTCTGAGGTTTCACTGAGAATAAATGGACATCAAGAACCATCTGAGGATATATTATTAAATTTTGATCAAAATCATGTAGTACGTGCATATCATCGTTTAATGTCATTTATGGGACGTGATCAAAATGTTGATTCTGGTTTACAAATATCACAGCTAGATTTTACAACACTGTATCTAATATATTACTTTTCGCTGGAACACTTGGATTTATTTAGGCAATCCGTCATTGACATACACTTTCGAGCTCATGTGACAAAAGGAGCTATTGTCAATTACAGAGCAATCGCTGTTATATTATCCAATAAAACGATGCTACTTGAAGGTGTTGGTGGTCGCATGAGAGTCACTGATGCCCCAGTAGAAAACATGTAATTAGGTCAATTATGATATTATAAAATGTCATATCATCATGTCAACATCAGTCTGACTCCTGGTCAGATTAAAAAACTACAATCGGTGTCATGAAAGAATGCTGGAATAAAAATATTACTAAAATCAACACAGATCTCAGGTGGTCCAAATAAATTATCACTGACTGAACATCAACTCAGGCACTTCAATGATGCCAAACAATCAAAGACCGGCATACGACTTGATTTGTCTGCGGGTGCCATTAGCGACATTGCCAAGACGGGTGGTATATTTCCATTTCTCGCGGCTATACCAGCGTTGATAGCCGCTGCAGCTCCAGCTGTTGCAAAAGCTGCCGCACTCGGCGCAGTTGGAACTGCCGCTGGAATGGCATTAAAGAAAGCAACAGGAAAAGGAATAAAAACGTCCGAAAAAAGGGAAAGGTCTAAGACTGCCAGGAAGCATTCCGGTATGGTATTCAATGTCACCAACACAAAAAATAAGACTGTTCATGGTACCGAAAAGGTCTAAGACTTCCCAGGACACTTTGTTAAACGCAAAGTGTCCCTTTCCCATGTCCAATTTTGATTTACTTGATGCTGCTGAGAGATTAAATATAAAAAACTTCAGAGGTGTTTTTATGCACAATCAATTACCAAAACAACCAAATCGTGTTGAGACTGGTATCATTAATCTCGATAGAAGTTCTGTTCCAGGTACTCATTGGGTTGCATATGCAATTGATCCAGGTGGAATTGTTTATTTCGATTCATATGGACTGGCACCACCGAAGGAACATTTTAATATGTCAGCAACATGCAAAGCATTCCGGTATGGTATTCAATGTCACCAACACAAAAAATAACCGATCCACCAGTATGTGGCCGTGAATCACTCACTGTACTCGATGCTATTTCAAAATCTTCCGATGCACCAATAAAGTTGTAAGTGATTATGCAAGTTCTGTTTTAAATAATCGCTAATCATATAATGGTTGATATTTATGGAAGATCCTCTATCAAAGACAAGAAGAAAGAAGATATCGATTTGTCGAAATTCACTACAAAAGATGAACTTGCTGATCTTATCGATTTATCAGGTATTGACCAAAACTAAGTTGTCGTTTTTCAAGACAAATATGGCGCTTTAAAAACGAGTAATATTAAGTGGATCAACATAATTCGTAGAGTTCTCGGTGCTACCGCGGACAATATCCCAGTATTTACTGACGGCGGTAGAATCAGAGACTCAAATATATCATTTGTAACTATCAGAGATGAAATCAGAGAAGAAATCAGAAATAGCATTTCTAATTGTTTAAAATCCAATGGTGATACAATGACAGGTGAACTCAACATGAACGGAAATAAAATCGTTGTATTAAGAGAACCAACAGGTGACAAAGATGCCGCAACAAAAAAATATGTCGACGATAAAGATACGTTCATCGATGACAAATTAAATACACTACAAGCCGAGTATGACGTTCACGTAAATATGTTTTTAAATACTCGTAGAAACTTTCAGCGAGTTAATAAAATCGCAGATGATTTCTTTGGAAGTTCAATGGTTACTGATGTAAAACTTTCTGAAATTAACATAAAACTAAAAGATGTTATCAGTGCAATTCCTGATATAGTTCAAAAAACTAATCTCGTTAATATTCCTCATGCAATGACTCCGTCATCAACGACTAATGCCGCCGTAAAAAATATCGTGTATACAGTATCATCAGGCTCAACAACATGGACGCCGCAAAATAACACTATCAAACATACCATGACGGTTACTGGTGTGTATAGGCTGTCCGTATTTAGCTGTGCAATTTTCAGTATATTTACCACGTATCCATGGCGTCATTCGACTGATGCTTATTCTGGAACTGTGTCTATTGTGTTAAATAAAGATACCGAAGAAACATTTTTGTTGGAACCATCTGATAAAAAACTAACCTCAGCATCTTACTGATGGTGTCTGGAATCTGTCGCTGAAACACCTCAACTGATTACTTAGTATCGAGTATATCATTTTACCAACATCGATGGCTTTGCCATTGTCAACGACATCAGATCTGAACAACGTAAACAAATTCAGATACGAGCAAGCGTGTTTGTTACAGACCCAACTAAAAAACATCATTGACGAGTACACATTAAAAATTAAAAAATACCGTAGACGTATCATTGTTACTGATATAATTGTTTGTTCTGCATCTGCGATCGTCGCTGAAACAGCAACTATAATCGGATCATTGTCAGCCACATATATAATAGTACCAATAATAGGAACTGGTTTTGCAGTTATAACCGGTATTGCTGGTATTCTTAATGTAATTGCAAAAAAGATATCTACGTGTGTGGATAGCAAATTACATGGCTATCAAATATTGCTATTGGCGGCAACACACACACATGCCAAATTATCATCGCTGATATCATCAGGTCTCAATGATGGAGTAATATCAGATCAAGAATTTACAGAAATGATTAAGGTTTACTATGACAATGGCAGAGCCATTGACAAAATTAAGTTACTTTCTGATTTAAAATCAAGTAAATAATAATAACAATGACTTCGTCATCGACGCCTCAAGAACTCCTCCAATAAATCGTCGCTAATACAAAACCACCAACAACCACGATGATATCAACAAGTTCAACTAATCCTGAATTTGATAGTTTTTCCAAAGGCGATTGCGGCGAGTGAAATAGCACTAGCACAATTGCGAGTATATCACAGTTGGCCAAATATTAGATCAAAATCATTTGGTGGGTTACCCGCAAATAACTCATTAGTGTTTTCTTATAAAAATAAATCTGATGGAACTCCAGATTGGCAAGTTGTTGGTATTCCTACGGGCAGTTATCAAATTGAACAGATCAATGATGAATTTCAACGTAGAATAAAATTTATAACAGGGCGAGAATCTAAAATCACTATTACAGTTCATGAGCCAACATTATCAGCTGCAATAGAAATATCAACGCCGGACTACGCCGTAGATATATATCAATCATCGATCAGAACTGTATTAGGATGGCCAGATGTAGTACCAGTTTATCAAGGACCTCCAGAACCAACCAAAGCCGATTTCGTCACAGACAAAAAAGAGTATTTTCGAGTAAACTTTATAAGTTATTACGACGCTACTTACGTGTGGGCGTTTGTAAGAGGGGATCCGGCACCTAAACTGGCTGCTTACTTCAAACGAGATGGAGACATATTTATATCCTGGATGTTTAAGATACCCTTATTAGGTGATGAGAGAGAATATCATTTCACAAGCATTAAAGATTTATTTGATGATATTGCTATCCATTATAATGCAAGTATAGATGTGCTACGCAGGAAATTTGCTATATACGTAATAGAATTTCCCAATGAGAAACTTCGTGAGGAAATTATTTCACAGATAAAACACACAAATAAAATCAAGGATGATCTTGAATCTTCCAACCATAAACTTGTACAGTCTGTTATTGATTCAACCGACACATTCACCAATGGTATTATCAAACGATCAGTCAAACGTGAGTTTTTAAGTGCGATGGCAGTATTTGAGGTTGATTTACCAAAATTTAAATTTTACGGAAATCTTGTCAAAGTCAATGATATCATCGATGAATACTTTCAAAAGATCGTAGACGCATGGAGAAAAATGACTTACCGGCAATTATTCTCAAACATGACAATGATCCCCACGCTGGAGGTCGTCATGTATCACCTGACATCGTCAACATCACATCAACGATCACAGTTAATTTGGTGTGTGACGCCATCAATGAAAGTTATTTCGTAGACGTTGAAAAATCCACCCAAGCACAACAAGGATATATTTTATATTCATTTACCCCCGAAGTACCTCCTGGGATTTTAATTGTGCCAGTGCCCGTTAATTCGGTTTATCTGCGATGTCATAATCCACTGTTGTCACGGATACATTTTACACTTACTGACCAGGCCGGACACTTGCTTGACCTACGTCAGGAAGTTCTGGCAATAAGTTTGTATGTGAGATCGTAGATCTTCATCACAGCGTTCGTAGAACGCCAAGAGCGTCATCGTGACTGATCTCTTCCCAATGATTGTATCATCGAATTAAAATTACACTAATAAATATAATCAATGATGAAATCATCAGGAATAATTGCAGAGATTAAAAAACTAACCCTCGCACAACAATTGATGGTGTGTTATTATTGTCTAAACAAAATTCGTAAAAAGATTATCAATGACGTCATTGATGTGGTAGAAAATTCTGAATTAATGGGAAAAAAACAAAAAACTAAATCCGAATCTGAATTTGAATCAGAATAAATATAACAGAATCTGAATCAGAATATAATCTCAGTCTGTGTCAGAATAATGTGTCAGAATAATTATTATAACCTGAATCTGAAAAATATTTATAATCTAAATCTGAATCAGAATAAATATTATAATCTGTTTCTGCATGTTATAATCAAATACTATCAGAATAAATAAATTATAATCAGAATAAAAATAAATAAATAAAAAAAAATAGCAAAAGAGAGTACCTGACGAGCAAGTTGAATGACGTCAGATATATATCTTTTTGGGTAATTGTTATATTTGTTTCTCACTGTAATTGTAATTTTCCTTCACTGCAATTATTGGATCGCTAACTGCGAGCGGGGTAATAAAAACACCCCCCTCGGTGAACCCCTGGTGTTTTGAGGTTCGGGGGTGCCAAGTGAGTTACACCTGGAATTAGGTTTTTTTTACAATCTTACAATCACCCGTACACAAGTATATCTCATCATCAACTGCCCACAGGTGCCCCCGAATTATAATAGCATCTGTCGCCGAATGCAAGACAATATATCTTTAGCATTTTTCGAGACTCGAACATGTGGAGAGTTTCCACTAATGGATCCGTACGCGGATGCCTTAAACCAACGGCTACCGGGGTTCTTACTGCACACAGGTAAATTTAAGCATATAAGTATTCGCTACCACAGTCACTAGTGACAGCGCTTTCAGTGACCTCGTTAGTAGCGACCTTGTCACTGCACATAAATTTCTTCAGTTGTCGCACACGTGAACTTATAATCTTTTTTGTTTCGTATTCAAGTGATAACTCTAATCTAACTTTTTGTGATCGAATTCGCAAGTAAAACAAATTTTTGAATATCCTCATCATCAACATAAAGTAGAGACTGCCTTAAGGCCTGTTGAAGTAACTTAATGAATCGATACTCGGCTGCTAGTGTATATCTTCCATCATATTTCCGTTTCTGTTGCGCTTCAAAATCATTCATGATTTTATCAGCGTCCAACTGTTCTGATAATTCTATATCCGAGTCATTTAATTTTTAAATCTCAGAAATAATTGTCTGAATATTTTTTGTAATTCATTATATGATAAATATGTTTATGTTTAAAATAAAAATAAATCTGAATCAGAATCAGAATAATAGTATACATTTTTGCCTGATGTCATTCGGGAGTTAAAATACATGTAGGTCTGTATACCTGTTTGACCTGGATTTGTACACACGCAAGCGGAGTGTGATTCATACTGAGGTTACCTATGCTGGATAAGCAGACAACCTACATGTGCGATCAGTTATGCTAAATAAAATCACAAGTATGGTAAACTGTAGCGTGGATTTATTTCAATTTCCAGACACACTATACTGTATAAAATATCTGCATTCGATAATTGTACATACATTTTCTGCACAAGATGTCATTCGTGAGGCTAACATACATGTAGGACTGTATATACAACTATGCTACCTGTCTTTACAGGTAAAAGCTAAAAATAACTTAAGTGTATTTAGTACAGTTATGAGAAACAGTAAAAAACAAAAATCGCGGTACAGTCATATAATATTATGCACCTTGCAACCGGGGTAACTACTTAATTACTCTAGCAGAGAAAGCGTTTGCTTGACAGAGTTATCTCCCTTCGTCATTTAATACTATAGGAACATACGAAAATGTTAATTTTTGTTTAAATTTTTTCGAATACGCCAATTTGGTAATATTATCTGCCACATATTTTACTGAAGATGAGTAAATATCAAAATATTTAGCCGCATTATTGATTGAAATATTATTTCATGACCAGTCTCTGCATTTACAGATTTAACAGCCCTCTTTCCAAACATTTGATATTCCCCCCACCTCGCAAAGTATTTTGACTCTGTGTAATAGCTTGTAAGTTAGATAAAGAATTATCAAGTTTATTGCCATTGATGTGATCGATCGCGAGTCCATCTTTGATCAGTCCATGAAAACATTCATATACGAATCTATGAGATAAATATCTTTTTCCCCCAACAGTAAATATGAGATACCCAGTATTAATGACAGAGCCAACTGGACTTTTTAATCTACAGTTCCTGATTACACCATCAAGAGATGCTTCATAACTGGTTATGGTGGGATGCTTCACAAATTCATTTTGCTCCATTTGTATACTAATATTATTTGTCTAAATTATTATTTTATTGTTGAGGTGAAAATCTGGCGAGATAGTCTTCGGCGGTTTTTATGGGAGATTCAACGCCATCAGTATTATTTTTTTAATCATAATATCGTTTTAGTTCCCTCTAATTTTTTTACCACCGCACTGTACACACAACTGAGTTTTTCCTCTAACCCCAACACCACATCGTAAACACGGTTTTGGTCCTAGACTTCCACACCAAAAACTTTACATGTGGTAACCACAGAATTCATTTACGCATGTGCGGTTACATGGAGTTGTAAATCCTATCATTAACCAATTGCATTTATTCTTTGCTTGTATCATTATATATATATATATATATATATATATATATATATATATATATATATATATATATATATATATATATATATAATTAAAGTTTAATTAAACATATATTTTGGTTTAATTATGATATGGAGGAATTTACCAGATTATCCACAATTAAGCCTTCTAGAGCTAGATTTGATCTTGGCAAACTGCCGGAATTTAAATTTAGTTTTTCGATGCAAGATCTGGCTTTGATGAACAGTGATATAACTGATCGTATCGGTAAAGCCAAGAAAGAATTTCGCGACGACGGTGCAACTCATACGTGGTCAACATTTAATATTAGAAATGTTGTCGATGCTACAATGAATGACGAGCGAGGAAGGAAAATTATTAGCAGTCTCGAAAATCAAAGATATTTTATTCTAATAAAATTTATTGTGCAGACAGACGACGACGTTTGGATTATCCGTGACAAACGTGACCCTATCCTTGTACATGTTGGAAGCAGTATCGCCACGTTGAAGAAAAATTCCAAACCAGGAATATTGACTGGTATTGACAAACCATATTACGAACGAGCGTATCTTGTGACTGCAGTTGTTTATGCGCTATATCCGTTAAATGATAAACCCAAAGTTGATGATCTTTCGCCGATGAAACTGTCAAGAATAAATTGTGTAGCTGAGCGAGTTACAGAACATTTCAACGGATTTTCGACGTGAAAAAATAAACACATGGGCAGAAGAAGTTAAAGATACCGGAGCGTCTATCAGCGACGTTGCTGAGTTTAAAAAAATATTAAGATTTCCAATTAGAGTGAAGACATTAACCGGAGAGATTTTATACAAACCGAAATACACAAAAAATGGAACTCCGATAACAATCATTGATCATAACGCGCATGCATGGACGTCCGCGGTGATGATATTTCCACGAGATAGAACAGTTAAATTTTACGACGGCGTTATATTTGATTTTATCAACGATATCAGTAAGAGTGACCCTGTATCTGTTTGGTTGTTTCAAAGTTCCGATGATGGAAATTACGATCACTTTGCGCGGCCTAGCGGAGAAATTTATCGTGCAGAATCACTCCACGAAGAAATGAAAAATCTTGCGTTGAAATACACGAACGGTGATGAAATCACTGTCGAACAATTACTGAATAACTGTTTTACCGTTCCATCAGTTGCTGCTCACTTTGCTCAGGAGAAAAATTCATGGAGATTTACAAGATCGGAATTTCTCGAAGACGTCCAACGTAATTGTGTCGAATACGGACACGGCGAATTATGGAATACTCGATGCGATCACAGCGACGTTATATCAGTTGACATGGTAGCGTGTTATCCTGGAAGTTTTCTTGGATACGGAGAGTGTTCTAAATACTTTAAAAGATTTGGTCATCCACGAGACGAGATGACAAGAGTTGCGATAAATGGACCTTTGCAAGATTTTGATCTGACTGGATTCGCCTGTGTGGATTCATTTGAATTTGCACGAGATCTTCATCCGATTGTTTATGCGTGGTTTGGAAGACATTTCTCAGAAAAACACTGGGCTCCTATTGAGTTGTTACGATACATGCTTGATGTGAAAATTTTGATATCGTTGAAAGTAAGTGGTGCGATAATATCGCATCGTCCGCAGAAACAAGTTTGGTTGCCAGAACCAGATAAATTCGATGTAGAAAGTGATATCAGAGAAAAATTTCCCAATCTTGACGAGGATGAAGTTGTTAAACTTATTAATGTTGTATCCGGATACAACAAGGAAAATAATGAAAAAATTGCAAAAGATATCGACAGAAAAATAATTGGTAAGTTTACTCAGGGTGGTGCGTATGATCATAAACGAACATGTACCAGGTTGATCATGGACGATGCAGAACTCGATTTTATAATTGCTGATACAACGGAGAAAGGTACGTTTGTGAACCGAAATGATGCTTGGTTGTCGAAAGGAACTAAATTAGGTACAATTGTGAGTTACACCGATGGCGAGTCGCCGCAATTTACTCATTTAAGATCTTCCATGCTCGCGTACGTTTCAAGAAACTTATTATCGATGATAAACAGATATGTTGATACAGCGGTTAGAGTTGCCACAGATTCATTTTATATAAATAAAAAATATTTGGATTTGCTAGATACATTACTTGGCACTGGTGAATGGGGATCATGGAGAACAAAACGTGAAAACATATTTAGTTATTCTGAATCTGCCGACATTGAAATTACAGAAAAGTATTACAAGAATAACAATCAAATACCAGCATCAACAGCTACATCTGTGTATGATCCTGTAGCCAGGTATAAAACCGTTTATCTTAATGGGTGTGGTGGTTCTGGTAAAACAATACGAACGATTGAATTATTTAGAAGTTCAGATATGACTGTGCTGACGCCCATACACAGACTCGCGAGAGAAAATGAACGAACGAGGGGTAAAATCACCGACGTATCATAGTTTTTTCCGATGGTGCGAAGACTCATGGACTCCTGAACAAATGGGTGAGAAATATATTCCCAAGATTATTATCTGGGACGAAATTTGTACGGTGTCACTGGAAGCATTAAAAATGTTTCTTACATGGCTGTTATCGAAGCATACAGCTGTGATAATGTGTGGCGATCATGGCCAACCACCACCTTTTGTTGGACAATCTCCAAACAAATGGTTATGCACGTTTGTAGATCATTATGAAGAAATAAATGATGATCATAGAGCTATTGATGAACCTCTGAAAGAATTTAAAAAGTTAATCAGACTGCAGCCAGATAGAATACAATGTGAAATAATGCGTGAAGTAATTCCAGAAACTACGATGAGTGATTTCTGGAATTTATGGAAACCTGCTGATTTGATAGTTGCAAGTAGAAAGATAGTTCGTGATACACTTCAAGATAAATTATTATCTAAACACAAAGAAAGGTTTTCAAATCTACCTGTACCACTGTGTTATTGCCCCGCAGATACACGAAAACAAAATATCGAAGTTGAAATTCCAGGAACTAATGAGAAACAAAAGCTTGGACTCAATGATATTGTCGCAGGTCCTGTCAGTGCTGTTACGAGCGCATTAATGATGGATAAATCCCCATGGACGTTAGGATACGCTATAATGATTCATTCATTACAAGGATTAAATATTTCTGATACAAATATTTGGATTACTGATGATCGAATCGAATGGTCAAATTTAGTTTATCTTGCGGTATCTCGAGTTAGAAGAATATCTCAACTGGGCCGGGTTATCATAGACAATGATAATATAATCGTTGACATCGTCAACGATGAAGTTGTCAAGAAAAATTATCTGGGTATCGACAATCTGACAAAAAAAAAATAACCGCAACACTGATCTCGACGTAGAATTTATCATGACGCTGAAACAGCGACAGAATAATCATTGTGCAAGCTGTAACTGTAATGTGCTGTGGGAGTATTCGAATAATAATCCAAGACTGTTCATCATTGATAGAATTAATAGTAGTCTTGGTCACACACACAAAAATGTGATGCTTACCTGTCTTGAATGTAATCGACATAGGGGTGCCAGTTTACAGAAGTGAATGCGGTGGTAATTGTTTGTCTCCAGGAATTACTTGTAATTGTTCGCGTACAAATCCATGAGGAGCAGTTGAATCTAGCCTATAGATTGCAGGTCTACCTGTGGATCTAACCACACTGGAAATTTTATGTGTTGTAACGCTCCAGATAAGATCAGTTGCTCTTTTTTTACCCCCTTCGAGTTCACCGGGTTCCTATAAATATCTGACAGTCACATTACCTAACACTGGCTGTTTTGAAAAGTCACATCATTGTACAGGTATATATTTTTTTTGGGTCGCGACGGTGGGTTTGATGCAAGTTGCACGAGTAATTTCATTATTTAACGCAGCTATCACATTTGGTAATCTTGCAACCCATTCACGAGATCTCGTATCTGCCTGAACTATTTCCTTCGCATACTGGTATCCAAATAATCTCTCAGCAAGTGTTCAATTAAATCATTCAACAATTGCCTGATCACAATGAATTGCGGTATGTCCTCATCTAATTTTGACATTATGTTGCTTCATCAACGATGATACTGCACTAAGAAATTCTTTGCCAGGATCAACCTGTAATAGTTGTGGCCATTGTAAGCGTCCTCAATGATAAATTCGTTCAAACACTGACACAACTTCAGATGCTGTTTTTGTTGATAGCGGCTCTGCTTCTTTATACCTACTTGCAACGTCAACGACAGTTAACGTGTATTTGTATGTGCGTGATTGATGTCTACGTGTTTTAATAGTATCATGTGGTAAAAACAAAATATCTGCTTGATGAACTTCATTGGGAGTACTGACATCAAAATACGCTTACTGAATTTTTTTAGGTGGATGTAGATAGATTTGCCATATTGCCTGTTGTGCTAACCACGCTGCAACAACAACATGTGAGACTTTTGCTGCATCAGCAAGTCTACCAATCGCTGCTTTACCCCTCCAATATCCTCTTGGGCTATAATAAATCGATTCCATTATTATAGTTATGTATGATTAATTACCAGCTCCTAGCACTAGTTTACCTTTCATCGCAGATTTTACTAGGAAGCTAGCAAGTTTATCTCTGAGAGATTTATTTTTATGGAATTTAACGAGTGAATCAACTTCACATCTGCAATATGTCATTGTTGTAATTCTTTATTTTTATATGCAATATCATGAATGTGGCACGCTTGATCAATTGCATTTATTGGATACTCTCCGGGTCTTGGTTGATCTCGTTCATCAAGTCGGGTTCCAGGACCACAATAATTATATCCAGGAAGATGTTTTTCTCCTGGGTATTTAGCCCATGGACTCCCTGGTAATTTTTCCAGTGAAGCAGCGATGTCACCACCAGATACTTTGTGTCCGGAAATAAATTTATATTTGTTTGTACCACATTTCACACACTTGCCTGTAAGTGCAATTTTTTTTTTTTTTTGGTTATTGTTGTTAATCCACTGGTGGGGGTGGATGCTCTGCATCGATCACAATATAAATTCATATTATTTATTATATTTGTACAACATGGATGTCATTGATTTCTCAGCGACATGAAAGCAAAAGCCAATCAAGCATCATGCAGCGTTACCAAATTCTATCAGAGCAATTATCGTTGGTCCATCTGGGTCTGGTAAGATGCAATTATTGCTTAATCTGATAATGAGATGGCCAAAGTTATATTTAGTAGCACCATCCATAGATGATCAGCAATGCTACGATGTGCTTAAAGATTTTAATGAAGAAGCGAAGTCGCTGGATGAAGATGATAATAATGATATTGTTGATTTTATCACCGATATTGATGAAGCTCCATCTGTGGATGACCTCAATGGACATATTAATAATCTTGTAGTATATGATGATGTTATGCTGGACAGACAAACAAACCCAGCTAGGATATTCTCACGAGGTAGACATAAAAACACTGATATTATATGTTACTCAGCGATATACACAAATAGCTAAAGTGATCAGAGATAACTGCAATATTTTAGTTGTGTTTAACGGAGTCGATACACATACTCTGCAAAACATTCATCAGACTTGGTGTTCAGGGGATATGGATATGATTAAATTCAAAAATTTCTTCTCAAACGAGTAAGCTACCCCACACGGATTTATCATGACAAATTTACACGATCCTCATTCGTGATATTGTATAGGTCTCAATAAAATTTTTGACTGAAAAACACAGCAGTAGAGAGGCTGAATGACAATGAATGCGTGTGCGCATCACAAATGAACACACCTAAATGATGAAAAAAAATACGTCAATGGGGAGTAACAAAAATGAGCTAACCCGGATGATTTCGCTATTGTGGTCTTTTTTCCCCGTATGGAAATATGTGCGGTTAGAGGCTTCGGTATAGCGTTATTGACATTTGTTTTCAGCTTTTATAGGAACCTTTAGTTTTGCTGACGGAGTCCTCGGAAAACCTTTGTAGGGTTCAGAGTCCTCTCTCTCTTTTTTTTCTCCCTGTATGGAAATATGTTCGGTTAGAGGTTTCGGTTTGATGTTATTGACATTTGTTCTCAGCCCTTCATATGAACCTTAAGGTTTGCTAATGGACCCTCGGAAAACCTTTATAGGGTTCAGCCTCTCTGCTGCTATTGGCTTTTAAGAAGGAGGTACGACATTAGGCCACTTAATCCGAGCTTCTACTAACCTTTGTCACCCAATTTTTTGTATTATTTGGCTGTTTATGTTGAGGTGTAGAGACAGAGTAATTTGCGCATTGAACAGTTGGAATTCACCATTTACTAGCCACCCTTGGAAACTTAAATGACCTAACATTGAGCCATACCTGCAAGAAATCGATATGAACTTGATTTATTTTACCAGACATTGCAAGTATAACATTCGTTATGTCATTAATCTGCTGACAGACTAAATAGAACAAGAGTATTGATGAAATCTGGACACTTGCTGATGAATACACAATGTTTCCCACAAATGATTTAATTCAAACAAACAGTTCAGACTCTGATATGTGAGTGAGTGTATTATATGAATGCAGATATCTTTATTACGTAGATTTGTTATTATGTTAAGAATATAGACTCATCAGCACTTCATTTTTGGGTTTACAATGTTTGTCCTCTTGGCATGTAATTCAAGCATTCATCACAAACTCTGATATGTTAATGCAATACGAATCTGATATGCTAGTGCCTATATGGCAAATCTGCACGTGCATTATAAGTGATTGCAGACCAGTTCATGTTGCATTTGTTTTTATTATGTTTAGAACGTAGATCCATGAGAACTTTAAGATCAGAATTTGCAATTTTTATCCAGCTTGAGATGTAATTGAAGCAATACATTAACAGACCTGCTCATACATTAACAGATAACAGACCTGCTCATACAGACGCTATTTTGATTCTGCTCAAAATGGGACCCATCACCACTGGCTGGTTAGATTTTACAATATTTTCCCTGCAAAGGTTGTTTCAAACAAAAACAAAACAGATTCTGACATGCTAGTACATTACATGTTGGTAGGTATTGTTAGCATAGTGTTTAGTTTTAGATGTTGATGAGTTTAAATGATTTAGCAGCATGAGAGTGAGATCAAGAAAACAATCCAATCAAAAATTACCATTATTAGATCTATACAATCATGTTATAATATAAACAAGCACAAATTTAAAACCCTTATTTTCTTTTACCAAATTGACAGTTTTAAATCTGAGAAATAGCTCTACTATATGCTATAGTAAGTGGCAAAGTGGTGGAAAATTAAACAATGAGACCATGTGGCATGCTGCAGACTTGGATAAACTTACATTACAAGTTGGAGCACCGAAATTCTGGTTATCCACACAAATAGTTGTATTCTGAGGATATGACTGGTAAGCGCTGTAGTAGATCTGGTTGCATTCCTCTTTTCTGTACAAATAAACACGGACCATCTGGAGCTTGCCAAGCCATGCCCCTGTCACTTTTGTAAAGTTTAAAATTTACAAAATAAAAAAGAAATCAAGCAAATAGGACAAATCTACAAATTGATGATGAAATTGAAGATTTAGACTAACTTTAAAATTACTAAACAATACTAAAAACATGGTGAGCTTAATCACTTGCCTTTAACTTAATTGATTTCTAAGTTATTATGTGATGATAACAATACATTTACAGGGAAGACATAGTTCCTGCAGCTGTTATAAACTCATCCAATACAATGAAGATTCAAATCTCTGCAAGATTATTTAATAAGCACTTTGATCTGAGTCTGGTGATGTGTGTGTGTGTGTGTGTGTGTGTGTGTGTATATTTTTAATGTAGCTTTAACACTTTTTTAGTCATATCGCTACGATGTCTGCAGTGTGACAGTTTATAGTGATGTCTAGCACTGGGGCATCATATCGCAGACATGTAGCATGAATGTCCCACCCAGTCACATTATCCTGACACCACGCCAAGTCCATGATAGACTGAGATTTTAGGCTGTTGACAAGCTCAGTTAGATGCAAGATCATCTAATAACTAGTTTCTTTCAGATTTTGTCTGAGATGATGTACATATAAGCCCAAAGTCCAAATAAAATTGAAATCTAATACGGAATATGTCCTCTATTGTGGTAATGAGCTTTGCCAATCAGATGAAAGATCGCCAATGCAAGCTGATCTGGAAACCTAGTGCAAACAATGAAATGATGAGTAATATATCAGAGAATAAAGATATCCTGATTACTTCAGCCCACAGAAGATCCAGAGTATCTGAAGCAAGATTGGATGATTCATAAAAGGCTCCCTCACTGCTGATTGTCGCATATGATAAAATTATCAGTGTGCATGTGCATAACTACATAACATGAAATGAACACATCAAACATGTAATGAAAAAAGTCTCATCCATGCACCTAAACAAGAATAATCATTTTCTCCACAGTATCTCATAGGGGTAGGTTTTATGAAAGATATACCCTACTTTGATTGTTGTAATTTGGTATGGGAAAACTGTTGCCATGCATACCTGACTAAACTGTTGCCATGCATACCTGACTAAACTGTTGCCATGCATACCTGACTAAACTGTTGCCATGCATACCTGACTAAACTGTTCAGTCTCAAGGGTGAAGCTTTTAAGATTATACTAGATGACAATTATACAAATATTGTGTGTAAATTTTCAAATCAAGAGGTTGCTCAGTGTTCCCTAGCTATGGTCAGACTTCCATGTTTCTAGATAAATTTTTAGCAAATCAGGTCTGTACATTTACTTCCAAATATTTATGTAAGACATGGACTCAATGAAGATTTGTTTTGTAAAGTAACTGGATTATTCTCTAAAAATTATTATTATTATTATTATTATTATTATTATTATTATTTGAATAAATATTATTATTATTATTATTATTATTATTATTATTATTATTGATTTTCATCATTGTCTAACTCACCTGAGATCTTTATGATATCAGATCCAGATTATATGTGTGTCAGGAATATGTCTCATCTAATCAGATGCAAGATCATTTTGTTAGTATGTGATGATTTCACTCATTATCAAATGTATCTGAGATGATGCAAACCCATCTTTCAACTTGGATTCAATCCAGATCATAAATATGGCCTCAAGGATGGTAAAACATTGTATAACCGTTCATCGATTATGCTTATTATCAAAATCTTTTTGAGATCAGTATGATACAAGCTCATATTCCAAATGTTTTCAGAATCAAAGCAGAAAAATTGCCTCCCGAATGTTAAAAACATAGTCAATCAGATTCAATATGACCTAATTACTACACATAGATTTGTCAAAGATCATTATAATGTAACCCCACATTCCAGACCAAAAATATGGTCACCAGAGTGGTACAAGCTCGGCAAATCAGATGCAAGATCGACTCATCAAGTATGTATCTTGTTTATTATTGTACATCACCATGACGGTAAGCTTATATTCCAAGTTTTAAAAATCCGATCAGAAATATTGCCTTCAGAGTGGTAAAAATCAATGATGGACTGACAGACAATGGACATGGGGCCATACCATATTCACATTTGGCCTTATGACCAGGTGAGTTCAAATGTATTGTTACAGTAATGAAAGTCTAAGGTTAAGTTCCTGTAGTTCATAAGAAAGCAGCTGTGATACTAAATTCAACATAAATATCATATTACTGATGGCAAACTGTCTGCCTGAAAAGTTTCCTAATTATATATTAATAGTCAATTTTGAACATATATTAATCAATAAACTGATTATCTGATTAATCACACCAGTCCAAGTACTGGGTGTCTTGGACTGAGAATCGTTGTCATCAATACTATGTCATGATAAGGCTTTTTTTTTGATGGTCTGTGTTGCCTTGCTAGGTTTGAACTGGATACTGGTCAACAGATCTAGTGATGGTTGTATAATGCATACATAACAGGACCGGCACTTAATGTGGCATGACTAGGTACTGGATAATAGTATACATCTTGAAAATGGGACCAGATGTGCCTAGAAGACAGATCGCCATTCCCAGTTCCACTTACAATGGATATAGGTCAAGAGAGTACTGGAGAAGAAGTGGATGTGATAGGGGTCTAGCTGATGCCTGGTACCAGTACCCAGTAGTAGTTATTGAGATATAAATCACTACAGCCAGTACCTGGGTCTACGTGTGGCAATGGGTTTCTAGGACTGGTCCATGTGGGTGGCCATACCATGTTGGTGTTGGTCAGGTAATCTGTCATGTGATTTTATGATTACGAGAAAGTGATGGCAAACTGATAAACAATGTTAATGTAATAGTAATATTTATTTGTGCTGGGGTAGGGGCACGTGAACGGGCTTGCTGTGGCAAACAATGACATCCAGGATAGTTGTCTTACAAGTTTGCTACCAGTATGCAATGAGTTCTTTTACTAAAAATTTTCTGCAAAATGCATTTTGCTGCAGCACTAAATTTTTACAAGCTATTTATTCCTACAATCTGTTATTTCTCACAAAGATGGAATGATTTTTATGTATTTTATTAGCTTTAATACTGCATCAGATAGCATTTGCTTTCTATCATCTCTCATTGTACATGGTTATGTTATTCCACACTCAAAGTTGATGGTTTCCATCAGGTTCTCAGATTTGTGTCACCTCCATGATGATTGAGCCATCATCAGCCTATCATAGAACTTTTCATAACTAGTGTACTGATTGTGACTCAAATTGTATCTAAATTTGGAACATTTTCTCAAAGTAAAATATAACCATATTTATTAAGCTGTGTTACCTCCATTGATTAAATTATGATAACGTCCCCAACCACTGACATAACATTCTGCATCATATCCTGCATTTAGCATTTCTTCAACAGTTCCTCTCGATGCAATGCAAATAGGTCGCACATAGTTGCTGAAGACAATTGGTTCATCAATATATACCAGACTGATGTCATTGTCAAAGTCTCTGTTATAGAATGGATTGATATATGTCTTTGATGAGTTGTACCACCGTCCTTGATAATTTTCTGACCTGGATGTACCAATGTCTACAGCTCCTACTGTGACAGAGTAGGATTCTGTACGTCTGACAAAATAGAAACATAACAAAAGTAGTCGAAGGGTCAAAATAAGGCCAAGATTCTTCTAACTACAGAACCTGATATAAATTACTAAAATCTACATTAACATTCAGTTTTAAGCTCTTAGTTAGTCAGGACTTGTGTAACTGTGTACAACTAGTCACATATTTAATTGGTGCTTACTGCTTCATTTGTTCAATCATTCTAAAAATGAATTACCAAAATGCTAGCGCACTATAGTATCAGAAAATTTAAACACAGAATGGAGCCATTTGCTAAATATAAATTGCCAAATTTTATTTAAATCATGGATACAAATTTGCTTATAAATGATAAATGAGTCATAATCTGTCAGAATTGGAGCCATATAAGTTTGAATCTTAGAGGCATAAAAACTATATAGATGTATATGTATGTACAGTGTGACCTCGCTATAGCAATGCTCTGTTATAACATGAACTCGGATATAACATGGTCGTGGATCCCGAAATTTTGTATACATGTATTTTTCTTGCACACAAAAAAAGTTCTTTCTTAAAGTATGAAAAAAACGTAAAAAGTTTATTATCATTTTGGGGAGGTGATCGCATATGAATAATACAAGACGATCATGGTGTGGCTTCTAAAATTTTATATGTATTTTTCTCGTACACGAAAAAATAGTTTTTTCTTCTTAAAAGTATGAAAAATAACATGTAAAAAGTTTATTTTTTTTCTTATTTGTGGCAAAATATACAGCGATTTTTATTTTATTGGCGACATTGTTGGCTGTTTAAACTTGTATATACGACCATTGGTTTGGAGTGGAGATATTCAGAGGCCCCATGAAAGTTAGCTGCAAACTTGATATAAAATGCACTGAAATTTATATATTGTTACATAAACAAATTCATTATCCATACTGACAAACTATTGTAACAGTGCATTGTTATATCATAATCCGCTTGTGTTGACCTCTAGCATGAGTACTGTATATTTTGAGATATTCGCTTATTTTGTTTTTGACATTTCTGGTAGCGGAGATGAACCGGACAAGGCATTATCTCGTAATCTATCTTTTGATGTATTTTCACTAGTAATGAATATATTTACATCGACTGACATTTGTATGTGGATGGCAAGTAAATTCCTCTTCTTTTCACTCAGAATTAAATCCTTCAGAACAGTCATATTTTCTGTGGTAATCCCTATCATCAGACCAGAACATCTGTGCCCCTATTGTCCGTTGACCCTTTGTTAAATTTCTGACACATGCGTGGAAAGCAGCTTCACTCCGCTACCACATCTTACTTGTTGATCTTTTCAATAGACAGGGAGGAACAATAACTACAGTCTACCAATTGACAGCCAATTCCTTGTTTTAAAGTGTACCCAGATAAAATAGCTTGCAGAAATTTCAAAGAAAACAGATTACCTTTGAAGCACCAGTTGTTATGAAAACATACTAAGCAAACGGAAAAAAAAGTCAGTCTTAATCATGCAATACAATCATTGGATGTTGCAGCCACAGTAAGATATGGGATATTTGTTTGGTTCTCCAAAGGTGTCCTTTAGTGGTGACTTCAGTAACGCATGCACCTGTCATCAAAGAAAGCCGACTACAATCTTCAATAAAAACAAAGAACCTTTCTTCAAAGGAAGTCAGCACCAAACTTAAAAAAAAGCAATGAAATCTGATGGACATTTTGGTTTTCCAATGCGACTGGAACATGTTTACTGTGCCGTGAAAGATTCCTTTTTGCAGGGAGAAAGTTTATGCTTACAAACGCTACCAACGGTGGCTTAAAACGCAAACTAACTTTTACTGGCTTGCGATGTACTGAAAAGTAAATGTGCTTCGTCATTCGTTACATGGTTGTGCTATTGTTTCTTCCACTGAATTCAGAACTATATGACCTGTGACAAAATTATTGAATATTTTAAATCTGTGTGTATGCATATTTTCAATGGAATCGCTTGTATTGTGGATTCGATGTATGTGATGAGATTCACGGATCAGTACACGGTGTTGATACTCTATTCATGCTGTACATTAGACGTGTATATATAAATAAATATATATATATATATAAAATGTATGCGCATATATGTACCAATTCGTTGTTCTCTAAATAAAGTAAAATATTATATATGTCTTCTCTGTTTTCACTTCAGGTGTATTTCTCATTTAATATGCATTGATTTAAGATGGCAACTGTGCCAATGAAGCACGTATTTAACTGCCCGCATTTATTAACTAGCTACACCCACCCACCCCCGCAAATTTTGTTGGGTTCATACATCATTTTCTTCAGCTAACTGACCTGGTTGCTTATAACATGGTTCGGTCTATAACACTGTCGGGTTCTTTGGCTCCCAACTACTGTGTTATAGCGGGGTCACACTGTATATGTAATAAAAATTGTATGCCATGCTGTGACATACTAAACAGCCAAATAACACTGCAGCATCATGAAGCATTGTAACATCTAAGTAATAATGTAATCAAGAAAATCTCAAACTCATTAAATCTAGAAAAATGTATTCAAAAAACTGTCCTGCAGAGTATTATAATTGAAGTGTGTTATGATAATGCTGCTTTCTGCTTATGTAAGCAAAATAAATTCCTTACTTAGGGTACAAACTCAAAGCATATAGTAAGATTACATGATATGTTCAGATGAACATACCAAATAATACAGAAGATACATAAATTCAAAAAAAAATAATCATATTAAAGTTGTCAGTAAATGCAATCATTAATATTGTCCCTTTCCAAAAGTGAAAAATGTCTCACCATTCACATAGAAGAAAACATGCAATGTAGGTCTGCTTACCTTATGCAGTGAGCAGCTGTGAGGACCCAGTGAGGGTGTATAATGGAACCACCACAGGCAAAATATCCACCTCCAAAGAGTGCTATTTGCCATGGTAACTGCCCAAGTACTGCATCACGACCATGAAGAATTTTTGGCAATTTGCTATCATCAAACATTGTTGAGCCACATTCTAAAGAATGAAATGAAAGATAAAGTGAAATTTACTTTAATTACCCATAAAGCTTAAAGAGTAAAACAATGTTACAAAAAATTCTCAGAGAAAATGTTTGATGCCCTTGCTTACAACAGTTGTTGCCAATTGCCAAGTGAAATATCAAAAACCATTTTATGAAAAGCAAGCACAATTTTCATGTTATTTGCCTTGTATACCTTCTGATGTACATGACGTGGCTACAGTCAAGAATGACAGAGATTTGTTTGCCCAAATATACAATAACATTTCAACTAAAATTAGTGAATATATAATCTAAAATAGCTGAAAAGGTTGCTTCCTTGCTCTGGACATTTCATAATCATTATTAATTTCTCTTGCTCAGAGCACAAATATCTTAAGAGTTTAAAATTTTCGGCAATATCACACTGCCTTCATCTGCGACTAATGCTGTTCATGTGATGTACAATGGTCACATGATAAGAGGTGGCAGGTGTAGATGGGTAGTAATCCAAGCCCCTTGTCCCTATTTAGTGTTGGCCTCTGCTATCGTCCTAAATCAAACCAAAGTGATCTCATCAGAGGTCAATATATGGAAAAGAAAGGTGAAAGAGGTGATGGAAATATGACAGCAGAGGCCAGCAATAAACAGGGACAAGGGGCTTGAATTACCACCCATCTACAATAGTTTCCTCATATCACATGTCCATTATATGTCACGTTATCAGTATTTGTCACTGATGAAAGCAGTATGATATTGCTGAAAATTGCGAACTCATAAGATGTTTATGATCTGAGCAAAAAATTACAATGCTCACAGTCTGAAATGAGAACATTCTGAGAAAAAGATAAGAGGCTCCAATTTTTCTTAATGTTTTTGTGTCCATGAAGTAGAATTAATTGATGCCATGGTTTGATTATTTCCTAATTGACTTGAAATGATATCACCATGAGGTGCCACACATCACAGAAGGTAAAATGTAATCACACATGGGAACTAATTTTTCCCACATCAGGTTTGACAAAACCAATATGTCAGGTACATTACATTATACATTTTCTACATTCTCTGACTCTCATTCTGTAAGAGGCATTAAAAAGAGATTCAACTATTTTGACATCATATATATGGAAAAACAGATTTTTTGGCAGGGAAGGATGTATTTCCAATGATATATTTTTCAATCAGTCAGTTTAATTCAAATATTAAAACAGATATAATATAATATAGAATAAACCAAGAAACAGAAAAAGACTGCTACCACCAAACCAGGGATTTACTTTTTGTATGATCAGTGGATATATATGAAATCATGATGTATCACCATGATACAAAAATGTATGAGTAAAGATGAGAAGGTAATTTACTAAATCACTTAAAAACAGTAAGACTAATGCAAGTACAGTCAAACTTGTCTTAAGGATAACATTTGTTAAGCAACCACATGTTTAACAGCTCAATTAGGAAAATTGCCAACATCATTTTAGAAGAAAAGAACATGTATTAAGTATCTATTTGACTTTTCTCCCTCCTAGATGTGATTAATAAACACATTTTGGACAGTACAGAAATCTTTTGGAGGATAGTGTGTAAACCGTCATGACAATGCTTCAAGTAGTTTGGGAGGAATACTGATAACAAATCTGTGTTAATGGATTGATGGATGATGGACAAGAGGCCATCCCAAATGCTTTTTTCTATATCACCAGAAGAGATAAAAGCAGAATTATGCAAAAGATTTCATGATCCTTGACACCAATGTAACCATTCAGACAACTGTACAGAATACTTTTGTCTAAATTGTATGAGTAAAGTATTTTTCCCTAGAATTTGTTATATCAACAGATTGTCCATTTCAAGGCTTTCCAAAGCATTCAACATGGAAAGGAAATCCAAAAAGGAGAAAAAGTTTGTTTCAATGAAGGTCCCAAAATTTTAATATGTGGGTAATTTATGCCATCCAAATGGTGATTGTATTTGGTAAATGGCTCAAGATGATGTCATCTTGTGCTAAGAGGAAATACGTTTAAAAACCTGTGCAAATCAGACAATAATAAATAATAATAATAATACATGTGTCCACCATGCAGCAGTGTGACAATATACCATTGTACAAATGTTGCAGGGTGAAAAGTTCTGCAGTGCATAATTATTCCACTAATAATTAGCAGGGATTAGCAGACCGTGTATGAAAGGGTCCATTTGGATTTGACTTTTAGGCCTCTGCAGGCTTGACAGGAATGTATAATTGTACTTACCTATCAATGTACATTGAAGCATTGTAGTGCAGACTTGACAGGAATGTATAATTGTACTTACCTATCAATGTACATTGAAGCATTGTAGTGCAGACTTGACAGGAATGTATAATTGTACTTGCCTATCGATGTACATTGAAGCACTGTAGTGCAGACTTGACAGGAATGTATAATTGTACTTGCCTATCGATGTACATTGAAGCACTGTAGTGTATAATTGTACTTGCCTATCGATGTACATTGAAGCACTGTAGTGCAGACTTGACAGGAATGTATAATTGTACTTGCCTATCGATGTACATGAAGCACTGTAGTGCAGACTTGACAGGAATGTATAATTGTACTTGCCTATCGATGTACATTGAAGCACTGTAGTGCAGACTTGACAGGAATGTATAATTGTACTTGCCTATCGATGTACATTGAAGCACTGTAGTGCAGACTTGACAGGAATGTATAATTGTACTTGCCTATCGATGTACATTGAAGCATTGTAGTGCAGACTTGACAGGAATGTATAATTGTACTTGCCTACGGATGTACATTGAAGCATTGTAGTGCAGACTTGACAGGAATGTATAATTGTACTTGCCTATGGATGTACATTGAAGCATTGTAGTGCAGACTTGACAGGAATGTATAATTGTACTTGCCTATCGATGTACATTGAAGCATTATAGTGCAGACTTGACAGGAATGTATAATTGTACTTGTACTTACCTATCGATGTACATTGAAGCATTGTAGTGAAGACTTGACAGGAATGTATAATTGTACTTACCTATCGATGTACATTGAAGCATTGTAGAATTACAGGGTTGGCTGAAATCAAAAATATATTAAGAACTGAAACAAGACCTAAGAAATAAATCATAACAAACTATGAGTTAGAAAATGTGTTCAGGTAAGAAAAATGCATGAAACACCAAGATACAAGAAATACATTATTTTTTAACTGCAGCCAACAATAACATTGCCTTAGGTAAGATAGTATTTTACTCACCAAGACACAAGGTTTCATTATTTCAGTGTGTGTAACAATGATCTATTTTAGCTAGGATAGTGCTTTTACTCACCAAGATATACATAAAGTTACATTACTCAACTGCAGACAACAATGACCCATTTTGGTATGACAGTGTATTATTCAGCAAGAGACATGTAAAAATTGCATTATAAGACTGAAAACTTAATCCACTAAAGCATGAAACATTGGTCACATTGATCCAATTTGTGTGAATTTAGCAATTTTTTGCCAGACACATCCACATAAGGCTGCATGAGACTACAGCCAACAATGCTAAAGAAACTGATTGAAATCTAAACTATGACAAACAGGGAGACATCTAAACTTGCTTCTGGTGGGCCATGCAAATTTATCTAAATTTACTATGAAAATAGCAGTAATAATTGACAAAACAGACAGGTTGTACCATCTTCTGCAAGCTGTCAGTCAGTTGTTCCCCTCATATAATTCTAATGGGTTTCTGACTAGTATATAAATTGCCAATTGCACCTGCAGGAAATTCCAATGTCACTGGTTAGGTGTGAATAAAATGAAATAGTGGCTGCAATGTAAGCATGTTGGTCACTTCTCATTGAACATACACAAAATAAAATAGTCATAACTTATATAAACCTATAGGTCAGTTTAACATATTATTAAGTTTTGTTTGGATGTATCTCAATTTGAAATTAGCTTCCATCTCTAAGGTCTAACGAACCTCTGATTATTGTTGTCAGGAATATTAATTTAGTAAATAATTTATGATAGGGTCTGAGAAACACAATTTAATGTGTACACACTTAGCACAATTATACCAAGTTTGCCATGAGGTACAGCCAATCCTGAAACCATTCAATTCTCCAAGAAATCAACATTATGTTACATTTGTTATGGAAGTATAACTCATCTCATGACAGACAGCTAATACAAGGGAGCTACAGTACAGGCCCTCATTATAAGAGATCTCATTATTATACAATTCCTGTTAAAAAGCAAATATGGTCATGCAATACACCATTCCCAAAAACCAATACTTTACAAAAATCATTTGCTTACCCTGATGTTATTCTATGGAATTAACTCCTCAAAGCAAATAGATCAGAAACAAATTCAACTGTGTTCAAAAACAAAAACATATGAATACTATCATTAAAAGTAGTTGTCATTGTTAATATTGTAATACATGTACTCCAATTTATTATGTGAATCCATTTCATAGACAATTGGTGATTTTATACCATATGTGATTCTGTTTCTTGTGTATTTACAATAGTTTGTTCATCTTAAGGGCCTCAGGGATACTGTAATATACTGAGTTACCCTCATCAAATAAAGTTTATTATTATTAGTAGTAGTAGTAGTAGTAGTAGTAGTAGTAGTATTCATTAAGTGGTAGTTAAATGATATGTCTCTTGTTTTTGAGCATTACTTAGGCAGTCTCTCTACAAGGTGGTATACTCTATGGCTCCCATGGAAAGCATTATCATGAAGGATTACTCTCATTATGGTAGTCTATGACATTATATCAAAACTACTTCCTTTTGACAGTCTTTTTATTAGAGATGGATTACATGGGATGGACTTAGGGATATACATGTGATTCTACTGGTGATAGGCCAAAAATACCATTTTAAAGGCTATAAAATGCACCTACTATTTTATAAATGAAAACTACCACTTTTGAAAATTCAAAGGATTATGTAAAAATAATTACTGAGAAGACCCAAGCACTGTATTTTTATGCCTTCTACCAACATGTTAGAGAAACTAGCTAGAACCAGTCTGTAACTGGGGAATGGAAATGTTGCACCAGAACAACAACCAGTGTGATGATGTACAGAAGATAAATAGAAATAGAGGTGTTAGAGAATATGTGCACACAACAAACTTTTAAATGATTCCTTTATTGTTCAAATTGGGTAGTGTACTGCCATATGCAGGATGTTTTTTTGTGGTTTTATAGGTAAATAAAGTGATAAAAGGCAGTCCATGATGTCTTCTGGGCCTTTGTTGAAAATTAGCTAAACTCTGTAAGAGGGGAGATAAAATACATAGAACAACCCTAAAGAAATGATTTCAGCAGACACACTGAGTAAGTATTTTCCTGTTTTGTTTAACTGTTATTGCATTGTTTTAGATATTTTAAGATGGTCTATTTAAGGACAACACCTTTTTGTATATTTTTGTTATTCATGTAAATGTGCTGAACTGTGTGCTATCTGGAGTGTTAAGAAACCAATGGCTAAGAGATATTTCAAGTTCAATAATGATTAGACATCAGAGATTCAGTGTGGGCAGATGGGTAGTAAGGTCCCAAGTTTCCATTGTATTTAACGGTATGTATATTTTGCATATATAAACTTGCTGAAGTTTTCATTAACATAAAATTAAGTTCAAACCCTAGATAAAATATATATAGATCACAAGATATTTATTTTTAATGTTGGGCCTGTTTATTCTGAAAAGTACTGATGCATCTTGTTTTTATTTTATTTCAATTCTAAATAAGTCTTCTTTTATATTGGTGAAACTCGCCAACAGAGTTTTGAATCTTTGCTATGAAAGACAATATAGGACCTCCAGATGAGGCACAGCAATAAATCATAAGACCAATTTATTAACTTCCTCATCGAGGTAAAATAGTTTGGAGGAGTACTGAAGAGTATCAGCAACCTCACAAACCCAGCAACAGGACAATGAAGTTAGAACTTCTTTTCTTTGCAGACTAAGTGTGGCTGTCCTGTCATTACAGTATTCTAGTTCTGATACAGACAGAACATTCTCCATTCTTCACACAATATAAAGTGATTCAGAAAGAATGAGAGACTGTTTCAGGTGTGAAGTTTAATAATCACCATAAATATTTGCAGTTGACTATAAGACAGTCAAATCTTTCATTATTGTCAATATATTATTTAATTATTATTTTAACATTTTACATCAGGACCTGAACCTTGTTCAAAACTTGTTGTTTTATTATAGCAGGAAGAGAATAGATATTATCATGAAAAATGCATTGATTTGTTTCAATCCTTTTTCAAATGTAATATTTATGCTAATAACATATCTACTGGTTTAGAAGCCAACCTACTAATCAAAACTGTAAATCTACTGGTTTGATATCGTTGTTCTGTCATAGGTATACAGAGAGCACTGCCCCAGTAACCATAATCATAGAGTCCAATGGTTGTCGTGGATAAAATTACATGTGTTTAAATAAACCACATTTAGGTCCAAACCATCTAATATTTAGCCTAATATAGCTATAATAATTATACACAAGGTCCTGCTTTGCATCAACTCACACTGATACTGTATAGCCTGGGACAAGAGAAGGCATGGTCACATTTAACTGAGGGGTCAGCACTGTACCCTCCTGAACATACGTGTATGGTTGGTAATGGCTAGATGACCTGAAAAAGGTACATTAAGAACACAAAGCAATTTTAAATACATGTCTATATTATAAAAGATGAAACAATATGCAATAGAAATACAAGATAATGATAGATATTATAAGGGCAATCTATACCTATCAATATGTTCATTTTTTTTAAAATGTCACTAGTCCATCTCAATGGAAATAGTAATGAAATCACTGTCACTTTTAATCTGTATCATGTAATATAACATAATTCAATATCAAAAGATCACTTCCACTATGACACAGATAATATAGTATAATACTACTCTTTATCAGCAGTTCACTTCTATTATAATACAGATCATTAGGTTTAATACTACTCAATACCAGAAGCTCACTTCCACTATGATCTATATCATGGAGTTTAATGCTACTCAATACCAGAAGCTCACTTCCACTATGATCCATATCATGGAGTTTAATACTACACAATACCAGAAGCTCACTTTCACTATGATCTATATCATGGAGTTTAATACTACTCAATACCAGAAGCTCACTTCCACTATAATCCATATCATAGAGTTTAATACTACTCAATACCAGAAGCTCACTTCCACTACGATCCATATCATGGAGTTTAATGGTACTCAATACCAGAAGCTCACTTCCACTATGATCTATATCATGGAGTTTAATACTACTCAATACCAGAAGCTCACTTCCACTATGATCTATATCATGGAGTTTGATACTACTCATTACCAGAAGCTCACCTTACTATGATCCATATCATGGAGTTTAATGCTACTCAATACCAGAAGCTCACTTCCACTATGATCCATATCATGGAGTTTAATGCTACTCAATACCAGAAGCTCACTTCCACTATGATCCATATCATGAAGTTTAATGGTACTCAATACCAGAAGCTCACATCCACTATGATCCATATCATGGAGTTTAATGCTACTCAGTACCAGAAGCTCACTTCCACTATAATCCATATCATGGAGTTTAATGCTACTCAATACCAGAAGCTCACTTTCACTATGATCTATATCATGGAGTTTAATGCTACTCAATAACAGAAGCTCACTTCCACTATGATCTAGATCATGGAGTTTAATGCTACTCAGTACCAGAAGCTCACTTCCACTATGATCCATATAATGGAGTGTAATGCTACTCAATACCAGAAGCTCACTTCCACTATGATCCATATCATGGAGTTTAATCCTACTCAATACCAGAAGCTCACTTCCTCTATGATCCATATCATGGAGTTTAATGCTACTCAATACCAGAAGCTCACTTCCACAATGATCTATATCATGGAGTTCAATGGTACTCAATACCAGAAGCTCACTTCCTCTATGATCCATATCATGGAGTTTAATGCTACTCAATTCCAGAAGCTCACTTCCACTATGATCCATATCATGGAGTTTAATGCTATTCATTACCAGCTCACTTCCACTATGATCTATATCATGGAGTTTAATGCTACTCAGTACCAGAAGCTCACTTCACTATGATCCATGTCATACTACTCAGTATCACAGGCTCACTCATTTCCACTATGATCCATATCATGGAGTTTAATACTACTGAGTACCAGAAGCTCACTTCACTATAATCCATATCATACTACTCAGTATCACTTCTACTATGATACATATCATGTAGTGTACAACTACTCATCATTACAAACATTTAATATTATTCAATCATGGTTACTTGTAAATTGATGTTATTGCTGGCTAACTAAAAACTTTGTTGCTCTGAACTAATGTTAATCTCATAGCAGGGTTGACGATGTCAATGCCATGCAGCCTTTCAAAATGTATGGCCACGAGTGTAGATTGTACAGATCATTTGTGTACAGCATATACATAGCAAGTTTGTGTCCATGATTATAAAATATATTTTAAGATAATGATCATTTATAAACAATATGATTACATAGGATATGAGTTAAGGACATTGAATTTTCCCTTGAAAAAAGGTATAGTCTATTTGATGTGTGTCAGTTCATTGATAACTTTAAGTAAACAGACCTGACCTTATTTACGAATATATGGGAAAATGATCCATATCCTGGTCCTCTTATTGTGTCTTAGGTTAAGTTTTTTTCACAAAGGTTCTGATTAACAGAATTATTTACTCCTATTTTAATATCGGTCTAGTGGATTCAGTCTTTTAATTGTGTTCAGATATAATTTCAGAGGAATTATTTATTTAAATTAGTCATTAGAATTACAAATTTCGCATCGTCTTTTGGACTACAGCATTGCTTTAGGATTATTCAAAAATATTCTTGATTATATCATTGTGACACAGCAACACTTTAGGTGCATCAGCACATTCAAGGCTATTTGCACATCAGTACATTCAAGGCCAGAAATTCATTTGGAACACCACTGGAATTCTTTCAGAAAACTCTTCACCTTGGACTTGCGATATAACTTTCAGGATTATTTGCGATTTAGTTCACAATACTGTAAGTTCCATTTAAATATTAACTTTGTATTCTATGGATAAAATCATTTGTTGAACTTTGGTGAACTTGCTGGTTTCATTTTTTTCTGTTATTTTATTTAAGACCATATAGTCCTAACAATATTAGTTGTTGTTTTTCACCAGATGTAGCTATTTCAGTTCCAGATATGTTGCATTTCATTCTCTTCATTCTAGTCTGTGTACTGTGCTATGAAATGCAATAATTTTAGGAAATGTCCTTGCAATATAATTAGCAGCTGACACAATGGTTTGCAATTAAATACATCAATCATGTAGGAAGCTTGTTCAGCATATAGATGATAGGATTAAAACCTAATTGTAAATATCCAGTCATGTTTGCAAAAAGAACACAGTAAAAGGCAAATTATATTCCAAACTCCATGCTTAATGGTCACCTTTATAAGTAACAGAGTTTTGTGTAGAAACTGATTTCTCATTTCTGTCAGTGATAACGACCTTTATATTTTGACTACCCCCCCCCAAAAAAAATCAAAGTAACCTTCTTGTTTACTCCAAGTGAGTTCTTCATTATCCTTCAATTAAGACATTTTGTTAACCATACATGATGTAAATTCCAGTGATTGTGCAGAAGTTCTGTTTCACGACAGAGTGATCTTGATCTTTGACTTTATGAGCCTGAAAATGATAGGCACTACCCTTCCGCAAAGTGTATGCAATCAACAAAATACGGTAACTGTAGATGGTGAAAATCTCAAGGAAACCATTTTTAGTTTTTCAATCACAGTAAACTTGACCTCATAACTTTTATAATTTGAATCAAAAGGATTATTTCCTACCCCACATGCAAGCCATCCACGTAAGTTTGCACCTGTAGATGGTAGAGGACATGAGTTGTTGTGCAAAATGAAATTGTTAACAGATTAATATCATAATATAATGTCATTTTAACTCTGTCTAGTGTAAAAAGAAACAGCTGTAATTTGTACGTACTGTGATTAAGAAACACTGAGATGAGAATGTGCAAATTTTCATAGCTTTACCATCATTTGTACACAGATGTAAAAACAAATACATACACATATAAATGGTAGAGTTTTTTACTTCCTGCCAAGTGCAGTTCACTGGTTCATCTAGATAACAGCAGTTTTATTTTCCTCCTCCATTTATTGAACATTATTTTCAATGATAAGTTGAGAATTTGCTGCTAATTTTTAAAAAAAATTACGTTAAATTATACGTTAAAGAACAAATATTGATTATCCTTTCACCATGTAAAATCTACAAGTTCTCCAAGAAAGATCACCAATACAAGTCTAGTGGTATCCCAGTCCAGCTCTATAACCTCAAGTCAAGTGTTTCAAAATCAGTAAAACAACATGTTTCTGATTCACATCGGTTTTGTTAGGAGAATACAGCTCGTCCATTTTCAATGATAAGGGGGGATCTCATATTTAAATCAGTCACCGAGCTGAATTTATTCAAATGAAAAAAAAGGTCAGGACCTGAATTTTGCTCCCATTCTCAATGGAAAGCATTACACAAAACCTTAGCCAACTCTGTCTCATTTTTCATTGACATGGCCTTGACAAAACATTATCAGGTCACGCTTACTCACCCATGTCCAGATAATGAGCACAGTATATTGGACAGTGCGTCACTCATGTTGTTATAGCAGACTGGCAGATATGCTGACAAGCGTGAATGGTAGATCTGTAACATGTTGTTTGCACCAATCACTAAAAAATAAATCTTACATGTCAGTGATAGACATTTTTCAAAGATGGGTTGATAGATGATTGTGACATATATCTTGGAATGGAGATGCTTCTCTCTTTTTGTGCACAAATATTTATACCAGTTTTTCCTTTGCTGCAAATGTATAAATGTTTATCAGTTGTGTACATTTATACCAATATGACCTTTCATTTCCTTGCATTTCAAAATTCCTGAAAGAAGTAAACATTTATTCTGAGATATAACTTTGATGCTATCACTTTGAGTATTTTTATGTAATGTATATACCTTCATTCACACTAAATACCTTTTCATTTAAATATTCATTAACACACACCATTTACATCAACTGTTGATTGGGAAGCTTTATATATTACTCTGACCATCTCATCGTTTTGATTTTAATTGTTTGACTTTATTATTGCTTCTTGATAATAAACCTTTAATCAACTGTAAATAATCTTACATATAACTTTTTCTATGGTGCTAAATAGCCATACAGTGCTGGTGTGCCGTAAAAAGTACAATCAACCTTTCCTGGAAATTTATAAATGTTTATCATTTGTGTACATCTATATTTATTGTTAGATAATAGTGGCAGGGCTGTGTGTCTTCCAAAAGAGCACATACAAACATGTTAGTAGATTTGGGTTGTGTTTGTAATGATGTAGATAGATAGAAACCACCAAAATTCTGAAATATTGAATAAATGTGATTTTTTTAAAACATTTTATAATGGCATGAAAATTTGACGTTATCTGCATTTACAAAGAAATATTCAAAACTAAGTCTCAGCTGTTTACCTAAATGCCTTTTGCTAAATTAGGCTTATTTGGTCTTTGTCCTAAAAACTGAAAAGTTAAAAGAAGTTCCAAACATTTGTAAGAAAATGAAAAACTGGTGTGATCATCTGAAGATATTAACAAATTTCATTATCTTTATCAAGTAGTTCTCGCTTCAATGTACTACATATTTTATGTAAAAATATGTCAAGATTTGAACAAAATGTAGTGAAAATTATGAATTTTTTTTTTTTTAAGTGGCCTTAAAACCTAATCAGGTCATTAATTTATAACAAAGATAAACTGGCAAAATGTCATAGCTTTAAATGTAATAACAGCTTGATATCACACAATAATGGATTTGGGACAGATGCACAGACATTTGGACTCATGGATGTCTGTACAAACAGCAGGAAAACCATATGCCTCCCACCTCTATTACAGTGGAAGCATGCAGTTATGATTGTATCTCATTATACACATTAAAAAGTGTCATCATTTGTCATTGAACAGCAGGAAAACCATATGCCTCCCACCTCTATTACAGTGGAAGCATGCAGTTATGATTGTATCTCATTATACACATTACAAAGTGTCATCATTTGTCATTGAACACATCAGAGAATATTATATGTCATTAAACAGGTTAGAAATATAATTATATCTTATTATACACTTTAGAAGTGTAGTCATACCTCAATGGAAAATGTACATATACAATGTAAATTATATTTCTCATGCCAAATTAATGTCATGTTACAAGTTCTCCAAGAAAGACCATCCATCACCACAATACTGAGGAGTAACAGTTCTTGAATTATTATGTCATTACGTTTTATTCATTCATAAAGCTATGCTTACCTGTTCCACTTGGGTTCCTGTGTTAAATAGCTGGGTCACATAGGTAATAATAAGTAAACTACAAGTCCATATCCTTCTAAATGCAACATTTATTGTGCTGGGATATACTGCATACTTTTTTAACCTTAACTGGGTCAGAAAGAGATCTTTCTGTTTCATAAAATTGCAGTTTACACCCCACATAACAAAATATTATGGATCCTTCGCCTCCTCCATAGCTTAAATGCAAGTCCTTTACAAATTTTGGTCAATTTACATGATCACAAGCTAGAGCTATTATCAAACAGAAATGTTTTCTAGAGTCACAGTAACCTTGACCTTTCACTGCTTGACAACAAAATCTTACCCCTTCATGTTAGTCATTTGCAAAATTTTGTAAAGGTATGGTCAACTTTTGAAGGGTAAACAAATGTCTTCTTTCTGTCACAATGACCATTTCCTTAGATCTTTATGGACTCAACTGAAATATTTTCTTTTTGTCAAAATGACCATGACCTTAAATCTTTAAGGCAACAATTGAATTATTTTATTTTTGTCAAAATGAACATGACCTTAGATCTTTTACGACTCAATTCAATATCTCCTTTCTGTCAAAGTGACCATGATCTTGAAAGACTCAATTCAGGTGTCGTCTTTCTGTCACAATGACCTTGATCTTAGAGCTTTCAAGACTCAATTAAATTATATTCTTTCTGTTACAATGACAATGTCCTTAGAGCATTAAAGACATCAATTCAATTGTTTTCTTTCTGTCACAGTGACCGTGACCTTATACCTTTTAAGGCTCAATTACATTGTCACAATGGACATGACCTTAGATTTTTTATGCATAGATTCTACTATTTCCTCCTTACCACAAGAGCAAGTCATTCACAAAATTTGGTTCATATCTGAGTCATAGAACTAACAGAATTGTGCAGAAACTACTTTTCTTCCATCAACAGCAGTCACCTTGACAATTAACATTTTGACCCTAATATTCACAGCTCAACCTCAAATACAGGTAATATGACCTTTTTGACCTCATATAATGCACATTTATGATAAAAATATAACTCTGTGTGTTTGTGTGTGAGACAAAGGGTATTCATTATATGCAGAGAAATATAGTAGACTTTTTGCTAAGGAACAGTTGTGTCATACCACAGCCATATTCATCTGACTTGTCTCTACATTGTGGGCTGCCATCACATTGCTGGAATGTAGGAATGCACTCATGGTTAGTGCATTCAAATTCACTGGTGGAACAGTTAGCTGCAAATATTGGAGCAAAATTAATTTCCCAAAACAGATAGAGAGTAACCTTGATAATGAAATGAGATAAAAATGTCTATGGGATGTTTAAGATAAAAACAAGAGTCCCAAATGGACATGAAGTCTTCTACCCAGATGATATCTGCCAAACAGCAATTTAAGACATTATTAAAGTTATTTTTATTTGAGTGGAAGGACTAGCTGATTTCTGCAGAGACAGTTAATTTCCATGTGATCTGACCATGCTGGTAAATGTCTAAATCAGTGTTAAGCATTTCCCTGATGATACACAATATCTGTCAAATCTTGGAAGGTCTTGTAAAAATATTTTGTCAAATTTAATCCAGTTCTCTCAAATAGTTTCAAGGAGAGTTATTTAGGGTTCATCTCTACTTTTATAAAATACTGCCATATCTGTTGGTGGATCAGCATCATCAATAAAAAAAAATAAAAGCAGTTTATGTAGGGCTGGTTTCTATCAACCTTTTGTAAATAGTGTTAGGTGCTTTTGAAAGGAAGTTATTTATCAGGCATATATGCTAGTTGATTGGCATCTTGTACACAAATGTGAAAACATTTTATTTCAGGATGATTCAATGAATTCAATCAAAATCCGTTTTGACATGTACTAGTTTTAAGATTTGTTCTCTTTTTTAAATTTAGTGAGAGTCTATTGAGTAGGTTTTAAATGAGGGAAAGGTGTTTAAATGTTTTTTTAGTTTTGGTAATGGCAGTCATATTTGATGGTAGACTGACCACATCTGAACAAATTTTAAAGATCCCCCCAGGCCATGATGTTTACTGGCAAATTTGGTTAAATTCCTTTAAGAGGTTTTCAGAAGAATTTATATAATGTTATTTCTATTGTTAATAACAGAGTCCATGTTAGGTGGTCTAAAATTGAAGTGAGGCGGAGACAGGAACATCGTGACAGAGAGATATTGACAAGAATATGGAGAGAGATAGAGAGGTTGTAGAGGATACTTAGAAAAGGACTAAGTTAAAGATAGAAAAGACAGTGCACAAAATTAACTGTCTCATGCTGAGAAAGAAATGGCCAGACAGAGACCTGATTGAGAGGGAATTAAAGATGGATACAATCTTTTTGCTTTGTGTTGATTTTTGGTTTTAATAGCTCTTTTAACACAAAAATGACTATATCATGCCAAGTAATAGGACTATATTCCTTTCCAAAAACACACTCAGGCAGCATTCCTGTGCTGGTGTAGGTGGGAATTGAACCAATGACCCTTGGAGTATGAGTCAGATGTTCTACCAACTTAGTTACTACAGTTCTCTTGGACATAGGTGAAATCTAATGACTGTACTCATCACAGTCTGGTTCAACAGATGTTTACTTATGCCAGTATCTTTACAATAAGACACCATTATTTGGAACAATTTATTGCAGGTTACTTATATTTAAATTTAATTTGTGTCTTCAAGATCTGTTGCAAACAGATATTTAAGGAAAAGTAAAGAATTACTGCAAATGAGTTGGTAGACCTGTCAAAACCAAAAAAGATCTTAGCAATTATATTTTTTCCCAACAAGTTAAGACTAATTTCAGTAAACTGTAGATATAAATCCCATGGATGTCAATGGGTTCTTCATATCACATGGTTGTCAATGGGTCCTTGCTATTCCATGGATGTCAATGGATTCTTGCTATCCCTGGATGTCAATGAGTTCTTGCTACCCCTGGATGTCAATGGGTCCTTGCTATTCCATGGGTGTCAATGGATTCTTGCTATCCCTGGATGTCAATGAGTTCTTGCTACCCCTGGATGTCAATGAGTTCTTGCTACCCCTGGATGTCAATGAGTTCTTGCTATCCCTGGATGTCAATGAGTTCTTGCTATCCCTGGATGTCAATGAGTTCTTACTATCCCATGGATGTCAATGAGTTCTTGCTTTATGCCTCAGCAAACAACAATGATCTTTTTGTGGAAACAATATAACTCCTTCTCTGACCCTTTAAATTAAGTATTGCAGAAAATGCAATTTGGTTAGCAAAACCATGAAAAAATGATACAGGCCTGAAATGGGTAAATTTACCAGTAAAATGAGATTGCAGTGATTAGTAAACACAAATAAAATCCAGAATAGTTAATGAGTGAATTAATTAGATCATGATATCTGAAATACTAACTGAATTTTAACAAAATGGAGATTTGGTAGCAATAAATAAAAATGACCCATTTCAGGGAATGTACCTATAAAAATAAATGAATTCTCTTTGTCTTCTCTTAAAAATAACTTGAAAAATAAAACTTACCACAATTCAATTCATCAGTGCCACCTGGGCAGTCAATGATTCCATCACAGAAGTATTGGTATGATATACACTTTTTATTGGAAGAATAGTTGGAGTAGGTGAAGTCTGGAGGACACAGCCTTTCACCTGAGAAACAATCTGAAATTAAAGATGAAAGTTTATATATATATATATATATATATATATATATATATATATATATATATATATACATACATAACTTTGAATTAATGAATTTGTGCTAGCCTGTTCTATCCTACATAACTGGCTGCTCACACATTCACAACAAATCAACATTATTTGTTTGTAAAATATGTTTATCAACATGTCAGTGTTGTAACCTTTCCTCAGAAGTTAGAGTCTCTCATGTAATTAACCAAATACATGTATGAAGACTCCCTTGAGCAAATGTCAGGTGAATGTGCGTATTTGTCTTTCATTCCAAGTAGGTATATTCATATGATACAGAGTGGTATCTTAATAGTTTTTGAATCAGGATATATGCAACATAAGGAGAGACCCAAGGGGAGCAGTCAGTTGCATGTATAAATTGGTCTTTGTATACAATGTGTCTATGAATGCATGGCTATAGGGTTTAGATATCAAAGGTTTTCTCAAAAGTTTCCAAGTTATGACCTAGGGTCTAAGTCTGTAAGGGTTAGGATGTCAATGTCAGATCCAATTAATCTCACATAGGATGTAAGGGTTAGGATCCAATTAATCTCACATAGGATGTACCTCAATGTCAGTATCAGTTACACTTATAAATTTGTTTGCCATGTCCAGTAACCATGTATATATATTTATAAGTTGGGGATCTCATCAGTTCCAAGTTAAAATCCAAGAATTAAGTTCCTGGGGTAAGGAAGGACAATGTAGTCAACATTAACTGTATGTATAAATTTGCTTTTTCGCTACTTATGAGCAGATATGATTAGTGAGTGAGAATCACAACTGTTCCAGTAAGCCTAAAAGCAATAGGTTACTAAACTGATCAGAAAGTAAATTATCTATGAATTCTGTAGTATAATGATGGTGCTTTAACATGGAAATGAATTGTCTTCATTTACATCATTGTGGCCTTTTCCTTTAAGTTGTCTATTCCAACATCTTAGTCCTACATATTTACCTTGATCTGTAAACAATTTGGCTCTATTACAGATACGATTCTTCCTTATTTCAAGTGCTAGCTTCCACAATGTTTGATAGAGGTAAATAATTTATAAAGTTGTTGTGTATAAAACATTTCTGTTCTTTCAGTCACACTGCTCTTAACCTTTAGCCTTTCAAATCTGAATTCAGTGAGCTCAAATATTGGTCAAGATCTATGATCTTGAACTAAGATTATTATGTAGAAACCTTAGAACAGACAGATGGACAGATATCATAATATGTTATGCTTCTGTTTATGACATATCCAATTAATCTCACACAGTTGATTATGCATTTGATATTAAATATATTTGTCCCTGTCACACACACAGACTGGAAGTATTTATGTGCTTTCACTAAGATATCTTTTCAAATTTTAAATGCACTGAATTGAACTTTCACATATCTCTCAGTTTGTTTTAAATTACTTTCACACTTTATTTCAAAAAGTATTTTGAAAGTAATGGGGCATGTAATAAATATAAAGAAGAATGTTATATTTCTTCTTTCATATGGCACATTGTTGTTGTTGTTGTTGTAGGGTTTAACGCCATTTTTCAGCACAAGATAGGCTATACATGGCGGCCAGTATTAATGGTGGAGGAAGAACCCGTCGGAACCCGGAAAGAACCACCGACCCACGAGAAGCTACCGGCAAGCTTTCTCACATAACCACATTGGCCGAGCCCGAGACTCGAACCCATGCAGACAGAGGTGAGATGGCAGTGATCCGTAACGGTGAGTGCTTTAGACCACTCGGCCACTCAGGGCCCCCATATGGCACATCAATAGATTAAGGCCAGATATCCCTGATGTATCAACATGCCAAAAAAAAAAAATTTTTATTTCTGCCAACTTGCAGCACGACATGTATGTAATTTATGCATTTATGAAAAGCATATACAATACATTAATTTTAAAAATAATTAATATCTCCCCTGTATGTTAATGTGAAATGCAAATAACATGTTACTTTGGTTGACCTATACAAGTCAGTAATAAGTTAAAGATTACATGATTTATGCACATTAGTGACTATTCTTTTTGGCCATATCTATATGTTAACTTCAGCTGTATTGTCAATTGAAACTGCCAGCAAAGCTTTTTATTTAGGTTTTAAGTTTGATTCACATATGTTTTGTCAATAAATTTACCCTAAAATAAGGAAAGTACATGTATGGGGAAATTTCAGCATTACAAATGTATTATTCTGTGAGAAATTACATACACGAAGTGAGATTCTAATGAGAATGTAACTAAATGTAAGAAACAGGTTCATTGTAAGAATGAATTTATCCAGTACTTTTGTAATCAATTGCTGAACAAAGCTCAGT
Source organism: Megalonaias nervosa (assembly GCA_016617855.1). NCBI lineage: Eukaryota > Metazoa > Mollusca > Bivalvia > Unionida > Unionidae > Megalonaias > Megalonaias nervosa. The sequence continues at coordinate 58,569 of JAECUM010009808.1, read as the reverse complement.
GTAAGTCCCAAGATTATAGCCATCACACAGACAGACATGACTGATTCAATGTATTTACCTTTCAATGTGTACCAGTACTTAAAAGTAGTCACGTTAGAATCTTCTACAGAATATCAACTGAGTTCAAAACATAACAGTTCAGTATATAGAAGCTTATTAAAAAAGAAAATTTATATCATCAAAAATTATTAATATGCCAATAATTTGTTTTCAATCAAAATTATCCTCAAATTGAGATGACATAATATTTTGCAGCATATACACAAAACTGGATGAATATTTTGTCCTGATTTTCATATGGCTTAAGGATACATCAAGGCTGCAAAGCTGAGACATATTCATAATCTATATCAAATCATTTTTCCCCCAACTCGGACCAAATTACTTTATCATTTATTACTTACCCTTTCTATTATGCTATCTAAATATACTGAATGGGGATTTACAAAAGTTAAAGATATCTAACCATATCAAAGAAGACACCAAAGTAGATTGAATCTTGGAGTGTGATACAGATATGTGAATTAAATTGCTGTTTCAAATGTCAGATCAATCATGTGGGATTAAATGGGCACGTAATAAACATGATAACATAATCTACTAAAACAAAATACATTACCAGTAGTATCCCATATTTACTGTTAGTAAATTATGCACATAACTCAATACAGCACAGATTCAGATTTGCCTTGCATAATGCACCAACAGATCTTTATCTAAAATGCTTCCTTGAAAAGTTGAGTAGAAACAGTAAGGTAGACCCAGATTTACTAGACCATTATGGGACATATCATGGCCTATACTATTTGCTTGAAGTCATTAGCAAAAGTCAATAACATGGTAGACCTAGATTTACCAGTATAGTTTGTGACAGCCGATCATATATACTGTTTGCTTGAAATTATTAGAAACACCAAGAATGGGGTAGGCTTAGATTTGACAGTGTTATTAGAAGCACCAAGAATGGGGTAGACTTAGATTTGACAGTGTTATTAGAAGCACCAAGAATGGGGTAGACTTAGATTTGACAGTGTTATTAGAAACACCTAGAATGGGGTAGACTTAGATTTGATAGTGTTATTAGAAACACCAAGAATGAGGTAGACTTAGATTTGACAGTGTTATTAGAAACACCTAGAATGGGATAGACTTAGATTTGACAGTGTTATTAGAAACACCAAGAATGGGGTAGACTTAAATTTGACAGTGTTATTAGAAACACCAAGAATGGGGTAGACTTAGATTTGACAGTATTATTAGAAGCACCAAGAATGGGGTAGACATAGATTTGACAGTGTTATTAGAAGCACCAAGAATGGGGTAGACATAGATTTGACAGTGTTATTAGAAGCACCAAGAATGGGGTAGACTTAGATTTGACAGTGTTATTAGAAACACCAAGAATGGGATAGACTTAGATTTGACAGTATTATTAGAAGCACCAAGAATGGGGTAGACTTAGATTTGACAGTGTGTTATGTGACAGATCAAGATTTATTTTGTTTTGTAGAACCAGGATGATAGGCCCAGATTTTCATTATGTGACATCAGATTTGGGTTCATGATGTTCATAGGTGAGTTCATGGTATACATACATAAATCCGGCAATGAATGATTTGAATGCATTCTAAATACAGCATGGGGTCACTGTGTTGTAATCGTAATGATGATAATAATAACATACTAATTTTAAAACAAGGTTCTGCAGAATGCATTGCATGTCTTTGTTGTGAATAGCATTAGGATGACATAACTTTCTGCTTACACTGGTGAAATGAAAACTCATAGCACATCAAGATATAGTAGTCCCTTACTATAAAGCATTTCAGTATAACACTGTCTCAAATCTAACACAGTTCTGGTCATTAATGTACTTCAGTATAACACTGTCTCAAATCTAACACAGTTCTGGTCATTAATGTACTTCAGTATAACACTGTCTCAAATCTAACACAGGCCTTGTCATTAATGTACTTCAGTATAACACTGTCTCAAATCTAAAACAGTTCTGGTCCTTAATGTACTTCGGTATAACACTGTCTCAAATCTAACACAGTTCTGGTCCTTAATGTACCTCAGTATAACACTGTCTCAAATCTAACACAGTTCTGGTCCTTAATGTACTTTGGTATAACACTGTCTCAAATTTAACACAGTTCTGGTCCCTAATGTACCTCAGTATAACACTGTCTCAAATCTAAAACAGTTCTGGCCATTAATGTACTTCAGTATAACACTGTCTCAAATCTAACACAGTTCTGGTCCTTAATGTACTTCGGTATAACACTGTCTCAAATCTAACACAGTTCTGGTCCTTAATGTACCTCAGTATAACACTGTCTCAAATCTAACACAGGTCTGGTCCTCAATGTACTTCGGTATAACACTGTCTCAAATCTAACACAGTTCTGGTCCTTAATGTACCTCAGTATAACACTGTCTCAAATCTAAAACAGTTCTGGTCATTAATGTACTTCAGTATAACACTGTCTCAAATCTAACACAGTCCTGGCCATTAATGTACTTCAGTATAACACTGTCTCAAATCTAACATGGTTCTAGTCATTAATGTACTTCAGTATAAGACTGTCTCAAATCTAACACAGGCTTTGTCATTAATGTACTTTAGTATAACACTGTCTCAAATCTAACACAGGCTTTGTCATTAATGTACTTTAGTATAACAATGTCTCAAATCTAACAGAGTTCTGGTCATTAATGTACTTTAGTATAACATTGTCTCAAATCTAACACAGGCCTTGTCATTAATGTACTTTAGTATAATACTGTCTCAAATCTAACACAGGCTTTGTCATTTATGTACTTTAGTATAACATTGTCTCAAATCTAACACAGTCCTGGCCATTAATGTACTTCAGTATAACACTGTCTCAAATCTAACATGGTTCTAGTCATTAATGTACTTCAGTATAAGACTGTCTCAAATCTAACACAGGCTTTGTCATTAATGTACTTTAGTATAACACTGTCTCAAATCTAACACAGGCTTTGTCATTAATGTACTTTAGTATAACATTGTCTCAAATCTAACACAGTTCTGGTCATTAATGTACTTTAGTATAACATTGTCTCAAATCTAACACAGGCCTTGTCATTAATGTACTTTAGTATAATACTGTCTCAAATCTAACACAGGCTTTGTCATTTATGTACTTTAGTATAACACTGTCTCAAATCTAACACAGTTCTGGTCATTAATGTACTTCAGTATAACACTGTCTCAAATCTAACATAGTTCTGGTCATTAATGTACTTCGGTATAACACTGTCTCAAATCTAACACAGTTCTGGTCCTCAATGTACTTCGGTATAACACTGTCTCAAATCTAACACAGGCTTTGTCATTAATGTACTTCAGTATAACAATGTCTCAAATCTAAAACAGTTCTGGTCATTAATGTACTTCAGTATAACATTGTCTCAAATTTAACACAGTTCTGGTCATTAATGTACTTGAGTATAAGGCTGTCTCAAATCTAATACAGACTTTGTCATTAATGTACTTCAGTATAACACTGTCTCAAATCTAACACAGACTTTGTCATTAATGTACTTCAGTATAACACTGTCTCAAATCTAACACAGGCTTTGTCATTAATATACTTTAGTATAACAATGTCTCAAATCTAACACAGGCTTTGTCATTAATGTACTTTAGCATAACACTGTCTCAAATCTAACACAGGCTTTGTCATTAATGTACTTTAGTATAACACCGTCTCAAATCTAACACAGGCTTTGTCATTAATGTACTTTAGTATAACATTGTCTCAAATCTAACACAGTTCTGGTCATTAATGTACTTCAGTATAAGACTGTCTCAAATCTAACACAGTTCTGGTCATTAATGTACTTCAGTATAAGACTGTCTCAAATCTAACAGAGTTCTGGCCATTAAAGTACTTCAGTATAACACTGTCTCAGATCTAACACAGGCTTTGTCATTAATGTACTTGAGTATAACATTGTCTCAAATCTAACACAGGCTTTGTCATTAATGTACTTTTAGTATAACATTGTCTCAAATCTAACACAGGCTTTGTCATTAATGTACTTCAGTATAAGACTGTCTCAAATCTAACACAGTTCTGGTCATTAATGTACTTCAGTATAACACTGTCTCAGATCTAACACAGGCTTTGTCATTAATGTACTTCAGTATAAGACTGTCTCAAATCTAACACAGTTCTGGTCATTAATGTACTTCAGTATAACATTGTCTCAAATCTGACATAGTTCTGGTCATTAATGTACTTTAGTATAACACTGTCTCAAATCTAACACAGTTCTGGTCATTAATGTACTTCAGTATAACACTGTCTCAAATCTAACACGGCCTTGTCATTAATGTACTTTAGTATAACATTGTCTCAAATCTAACACAGTTCTGGTCATTAATGTACTTCAGTATAACACTGTCTCAAATCTAAGACAGTTCTGGTCATTAATGTACTTCAGTATAATACTATCTTAAATCTAAGACAGTTCTGGTCATTAATGTACTTCAGTATAACACTGTCTCAAATCTAACACAGTTCTGGTCATTAATGTACTTCAGTATAAGACTGTCTTAAATCTAACACAGTTCTGGTCATTAATGTACTTCAGTATAAGACTGTCTTAAATCTAACACAGTTCTGGTCATTAATGTACTTCAGTATAAGACTGTCTCAAATCTAACACAGTTCTGGTCATTAATGTACTTCAGTATAACACTGTCTCAAATCTAACACAGGCTTTGTCATTAATGTACTTCAGTATAAGACTGTCTCAAATCTGACACAGTTCTGGTCATTAATGTACTTCAGTATAAGACTGTCTCAAATCTAACACAGTTCTGGTCATTAATGTACTTCAGTATAACACTGTCTTAGATCTAACACTGGCTTTGTCATTAATGTACATCAGTATAAGACTGTCTCAAATCTGACACAGTTCTGGTCATTAATGTACTTTAGTATAACATTGTCTCAGATCTAACACAGGTCTGGTCCTCAATGTACTTCAGTATAACACTGTCTCAAATCTAACACTGGTCTGGTCATTAATGTACTTCAGTATAACAATGTCCCAGATCTAACATAGATCACGTCATTAATGTACTTTGGTATAACACTGTCTCAGATCTAACACAGACCTGTTCATTAATGTATGTTAGTATAACACCGTCCCAGATCTAACACAGGTATAGTCAATGATGTATCTTATTATAACACTGTCCCATATTGGCAGGGTCATGGTCATCAATTTACCTCAATATAAGGCATCCTCACCTCTAACAAGGTATACTTTTACAGATGCTCTGACGACCGCTACAGTGGCCTAGTGGTTAGAGTGTCTACCGCTGATGTGGGAGGCTGCGGATTCGAAACCCAGCCAAGTCATATCAAAGACTTATAAAAATGGTACTAACAGCTTCCTCGCTAGGCTCTCAGCATTATGAGGCTATTGTTAGGACTGGTCAGCCTGGTGTCAGGCTAATGTGATTGGGTAGGACATCATGCTACATGTCTGGGGCATGATGCCCCAGTGCTAGATATCACTATAAACTGCCACACTGCAGACATCATAGTAATATGACTGAAAAATTGTTAAAGCTACATTAAAAATCTAAATTACACACACACATAGATGCCCTGATTAGCATTATTGTCTAACAGCATTGTGTGGATTTTAGAAAAATGATAGCAAAGTTTCTGTTGAATATAGAAATCTACAGGAAGATATGAATTTATCTAAACTTGCTGGCATTGCTGTTCTTACTATCAGCACTAGAAATGTGATACCTAAGGTACAGAAAACTTGCTAATCATTGATCTTTGATAATGCACCAATTAATTTTCAAGTACATAAACTTCTACTGCATGTTTCTTACCATCATTGCTACAAAAGGCAGCCTGGTAGTAGTAACAAGAGCTGGTATTTTCTCTGGTTTGGGTTAAGTTCATGCTACAATTGGAAATGTCCACATCATGAGAGCTGCAAGATACTTGCATTGCATACTGCACTGGCTGGTGCCATGAGTTGACAAATGCACCTTGGTATCTTCCACTGAAAAAAATTATCATTGTTATTATTATTATTATTATTATTATTATTATTATTATTATTGTTAGTAGTAGTAGTAGCAGTAATATTATTATTATTATTATTTTATTGTTATTATTATTATTATTATTATTATTATTATTGTAGTATTAATAGTAGTAAAACCACAAAATCAGCATCTAATGACACAAATGTCATGGAATTGTAAGAAAATAATATAAACTTCGATGGGTTTTGTTGCTGGGTACCACATAGCTTTATAGTCTGGGTGATTTTGAAATGATTGATTGATTGTATTTTAATGACATGTCAGCACTGTTAGGTTATTTAGTGCCATACAAAAGGTTATCTGTAGGATTATGTCTCCTATTCCCTCAATGAAGCTTACACTAAGTACTGGCAAAATATGGTGCATGTTTACCCTCAAGTTATCTGGCCATGGATTTGACCATGAGCATATTACTTATAATGCTAAATTTATCAACATGATGCAGACTAAGCCTTGTCATGAATCTATTTTATGCATGTAGATTTCATGATGAAATTTCTTTATACAATTATTGTTTGGGAATTTATTATAAATTGTCTAGAAAGTCAGACCCATGTCACATAATGCTAAGTTATCAGGTAAAATATAGGCTGTTTCAGTTTAGATATTTAAAGCTGAACAAATAAGCTGAATTCAACAACGTGTTGAATGCATTAAATTTATAATCCAGTACAATTATTCCTGTCATAGACAAACTCATGTACAAATGTGGTTATCTTAATAATAGTCTGGCACAGATGTTCCTATGAAAGAAACAAATTAATGTGTAATGAAGTCACTTCATGTGCATGCATGCATAATGTATATCACTGTATGCATACTTAAATGTGTCTCATTTATTACATGGTTGAATTGTTGCACTTTTCAGCTGTCACACAGAGTCATTGAATTTCATGGGGGTAGTATAACCTGGGTACTTGGATTAATGGTCATGTTGGTTCAAGGGAAAATACTGGTTAACTCATAGTGAGTGGACGAGGGTTTGTGGACCATCTTGTATTTGGAGAAGGGAGGTTTATGAAGGATCCTTCTGCAGGCTGAGAGGAGCAGACCATACACAATTTCATTCCTTAACCATTGTTTGGGAACTGTGGGTCAGAAGTAACCATTCTCATCACCTGGATGACATGAGATAACAGCATCATATAAATTGATGGTGTGTGTGTGTGTGTGTGTGTGTGTGTGTGTGTGTGTGTGTGTGTATATATGTTAGGTTTTGACCCCCAAATATCAATGTCAATATATGTGACAAATTAATGCACTTTTCTATCATATTTGCTTATTAACAATCCCTTTATAATAACTGTGGACAGCTCAATATATCAATCATATATGTTGCTAAAACTCATGCACTGATCATTTCCATTGACAAACAATAACATGTGTGATTATTTGTTGAAAATCCATGCTTTGATCATAGAACAATTCCATTTTGCTACATCCACTGTATAACTTTTATTGTATGCATGTATAGGGTAGGGTTTCTGTTGTTCTAGCATAGTGAATAAGTGACTGATGTAAGGGTTTGAGCTAGAACTCCAGTTATTATCAATGTACACAATAGATAACCATCTCATTCATGTCCTTGTGTTACATGTCTTTGCTGGATCCAATTCTCCCCTTTCCCAATAGTTTCATCCTGGTACCATTAGTGTAGTAGAAGGTTTCTAGGAATTACGTCATCTTTGGAAGTTTGGTCCCAGATTGTTCACATGTATGAAATTTACCAATTAACCAATGCAATAGCAGCTGGCCAAGAAATCAGTCAAAATTTCCTAAAATACTGTATTATATTGAAAGTCCCCAGTGCTAGGATGCTTCGTGCCAAAGTTAGTCAAGCTGTGTTCAACCCTTGTTTTCAGAATATGTTCCGTAAATGTTTTTCTGTTGTTAGTAATGGTGCAATGGTATCATTTTCTTCAATCTGTTAGGATTTCAAAGCTGGGACAAGAAGTCATTCAAGCTTTTTCTGTTGATCCGTGTCTAGGCTCATATAAAAGTAACAAAGAAAAGAATGAAGCCAACAAGCTTTGTAAATTTAACAAAATAATTTATTTCCCTAGAAAATAAGGTAAAATTATGAAAAAAAGGACTTATGGTTTATGAATCAAATCCAAAAATTAATCCAATAATTACAAATATAAGTCCTATCATTAAAAAGTTCTAAATGAATCAAAGTTTGAATCCCGATGAAGTTCCAAGATGGAAGGCGATGACGTCCTCTATAACCTGTTTTGTGTTGTCCTGTCGACAGTTCCTTGTTGAATCACCAATTCCGGCTTTAAAATTCCGAATAATTTTCAGTAAATGTCTTTGTCCATGAATTCTGATGAGCACTAGATAAAGTCTCCAGGGAAAATAAATTATTTTAAACAAAAACTTAATTCAAACTGGCAACAACAAAAATAATACCTTTGAGCCTGAAGGTATGATTTACGACTGACTAAAAAACACTATAAAACATCACTTTAACTCTAACTACAACACCGAATGGACCACGTGAGAGGGTCACGTGATCACTTCTTTTTGAGAAACATAGTAACATCATATGTCAATTATCACGTAGGCCATGTGCAAATTTGATTGTACTGAATGAATCTTACTATAAGATTCAATAATAAAAAAAATATAAAAAAGTTGTTTACCACAGAGTTGAGACAGACTCTGAAATCTAGGTCACCAAAAAGATACAATGTTTCTATGAACTGCGTATTTATCAAGTTTCACAGAACTGAACTGAATTTTCTGGAAAAAATTTCAAATCCAGTGAATAAAGTTATCATTACAATAACATGTAAAGAAATAAAAATAAAATAAAAAATAAAGTTATCATTACAATAACATGTAAAGAAATAAAAATAAAATAAAAAATAATTTAAAACTAACACACAAGTAATTAAATTACATATATGTAACACTTCCCCAATAAAGAAAAAGAAAGATTTATATAATAAAGCTTTCTTTTTACCATATGTTAATTATACACAAGGTAAAAAAAATATTACATAAGAAGAACTCTTATGAATTATACAAAGTGTACATGAAATAACATTTCTATATACAGGAAAGTGCATCTGCTATTAACTTATCTTTTCCTTTGATGTATCTGATGTCAATATTATATTCCTGTAACAACAAACTCAACCTTAAAAATCTTTGATTTTTCTTTTTCATCTTGTCGATGAAAGTAAGGGGGTTGTGAACACTAAACACAACAATCGGAGAAGAAGCTGAACTAATATAATCTTCAAAATGCTGTAATGCCAATATTAAAGCCAAACATTCCTTCTCGATTGTTGAGTAATTTCTTTGGTGCTTTTTTAATTTCTTAGAGAAATAGCACACTGGATGATCAACATCATTTCTATCTTCTTGAAACAATGCTGCTCCAACCCCAACATCACTTGCATCAACAGATAGTTTAAATGACTGACTGAAATTTGGAGCTGTAAGAACTGGTGCACTTTTAAGTATGGCCTTTAACTTGTCAAAAGCTTCCTGACATTTTTCAGTCCAAAGAAACTTGTTTTTCTTGCTCAATAAATTTGTCAGGGGTTCAGCAATATTAGAAAAATTGGAACAAAATTTCCGATAGTATCCAGCCATACCCAAAAATCACATCAGTTGCTTTTTACTGACAGGCACAGGGAAATCAGAGACAGCCTTGACCTTAGCATCTATGGGTTTAACTTGTCTATATCCCATGATATGTCCTAGAAATGTTACACAAGCACAGCAGAACTCACTTTTGGATAAACTGATTGTCAAATTTGCATCACTGAGTCTGTCAAAGAATTTCCAAATTGTTGCTAGATGTTCTTTCCAGGTGTCATTGTAGATGATGATATCATCAATGTAAGCATCATAATTATCTAGACCAGAGGTAATCATATTCATCAAACGTTGAAAGGTACTTGGCAAACCCTTCATCCCAAACGGCATCACTTTATATTGATAAAGTCCATCTGGAGTCACAAATGCCAAAATTTCCTTTGCTCTTTCTCTTAGTGGAATTTGCCAAAATCCTTTCAGAAGGTCAAATTTAGTGACCCACTTGGCATTTCCAATTATATCAATGCAGTCATCGATTCTTGGTAATGGAAATGAATCTGTTTTAGTCACACTGTTCACCTTCCTATAATAAGTGCACATATGGAAAGTGTTATTTGTTTTCGGAACAAATATACCTGGTTAACTCCAGTCAGTTTCACTGGGCTCTATGAAATCATTCTCCAGCAAATGCTGAATTTCCTTTTTCAAGTATTCCTGTTTGAGAGGGTTCATCCTGTATGGGTGTTGTTTCACAGGTTTGGAATTCACAATATCAACATCATGAAAAATTTTGTTTGTCCTCGTAGGAACATCTGAAATAAGTGCTCATATTCAAATAATAACTGTTTAAGATCATTCCTTTCTTGTTGTTGCAAATGTAAAACTCTCTGGTCCAGATTATGCATAATTTCTGAATTCCTAAGATTTGTCACTCCAAAATCAGCAGAGTCCGATTGAATTTCTTCACTTAAATCCTCAGTGAATGGGACAGGTACAACTAAATTAATTGCATGCCTTACCTGGCTGTCTCTCTCAATATACTGGTACTCTATTAATTTATACAGATCAGAGTACTATTATAATTTAACTCATTCATTTTCTTCTTAACTTTGTAAGGGCCATAATACCTAATTTGAAGAAAATTTTGAAGAATGAGCAAGACAGAAAGAACTCTATTACAGGACTCAAAATTTCTCTCAATTAAAGTTCTGTGAAACCATAATTTCACTTTTGACTTGAATTGCTAAGTGCCAAATTCAAGCATAACCAGCTGGAAAATTCCAGACATAAAACTTGACCCTTGACCAGATTGAACAGACTTGGGAAAGCCAAAGTCAGTAAACAACTTTATCAAAGCTTTTACTAGTTTTAATTTTAATATTCCTCAAAGGAAATGCCTCTGGGAATCTTGTTGATGCACACATTATGGTCAAAAAGTATTTGTTGCCAGACTTGGTCTTAGGTAAGGGACCAACACAATCTACCATTATTCTGCTAAATGGTTTGTCAAATGCAGGAATAGGTTGCAGATGAACCTCAGGTATCTTCTGATTGGGTTTTCCTACCATTTGACAGGTATGACAAGATCTGCAGTATTTACAAACGTCACTTTTGATTTTTGGCCAATAAAAGGGAGTCAAGATCTTGTGATAAATCTTTTTAATCCCTACATGACCAGCCAAAGGTGTTTCATGGGCCAAACTAAGTATTTCCTGTCTGTAAGATTTTGGAACTACAATCTGATAGTTCACTGACCACTAATCACTAGCAGGTACCTTGGGAGGTCTCCATTTTCTCATAAGAATTCCATCTTTTTCCTGTTTGATGACAAGTGATTGTCGTTTATCACTCTGCTTAGTAAAAAGTGAATGAGTAGTTAAGAGAGGATCACTGTTATCAATAACTTTTGATTGATCCAAACAAGTGAAAGTGACTTCATCAAAAGCCAGACCAATACATGTGTCAACTAAAGGAATACTTTCCTTATCAAAATCATTCTTAAGAGCTTTCTTTGCTTAGCTCTAGTAACTGTACAATCTGGGTATAAATCAGGGAATTCTTTTTCAGTTGGATCGACTTTCTGATCCAAAGAAGGCTTGTCAGTTACAAGTGGATTAGCCACAACCTTGTCTCTAGCTAGGTCATTGCCTAGTAATAAATGAATGCCCTGAATGGGTAAAGACTATTCCTGAATGCCCTGAACAGGTTAAGAAGACATTATTCGACTGTCACTGGTCCTGAAACTAAGTCTGATGACAAATTTACACAATGGACAGGAATATTAACAAAGCCGCACTCTACTCCCTGAATAAGAACACTCTCATTAGAAGAAGACTTCTCAGAAAAAGGCAAGGTACCTGATAATAAAGACTCCGAGAAGCTCCTGTGTCCTTTAAAATGTTAATAGGGATAGGATTGGCCAAATCACCCAAGAGTGATATAGAACCCTTCGACATGAATGGTTCATAATTCTCCATAATAAAATCAGACTGGGGTTTATTAGACCCAACAAATGTATTGCTTTCAATACATGACTGTGACCATGACCTCTTAGAAATAAGAGCATTTGGGATAGGTCTATCTTGATTCTGATGCTTATATTTCAATTTGAAGCAATCAGAAATAACGTGTCCTTTCTTTTTGCAGTAGGTACACGTAGGAAGAGAGAAGGATTTTGAATCAAGCTTATCAGATGCTTGCTTTTTAAAAGTTGTGCCAGACTGAGTTTTAGAAGGGCTTGTATTAGGCTGAAATACCTTTTTACCAGTAGACTGCTGAGTGAAAGACTCGTCTACAACAGGAACTTTATGAGTTAAGAAATACTCGTCAGCAGCACGAGCAGCATTTTCCAAGGTTTTGATCTTATGCTCGTCAAGATAAGTCTTAATGTCACTATGGACACAGTTCTTGAACTCTTCAAGTAATACAAGTTGTTTGAGACTTTCATAATCTTTGTTAGAATTTCTAGAAGAGCACCACCTATCAAATAACTGCTCTTTTTCTCTTGCAAATTCAACATAAGTTTGTCCAGCTTCGTTTTTATAGTTCCTGAATTTTTGCCGATAAGCCTCAGGGACTAACTCATAACTCTTTAAGATGTATTCTTTAACCACATCATAGTCAGCACTCTGCTCTAGTGACAGTGAAAAATAAATATCACTAGCTTTACCAGTAAGTACAGATTGTAGTAATAGAGTCCAATGCTCCCTTGGCCATTTCAAATTTTCCGCAAATTTTTCAAAACGAGGAAAATATCTGTCTACTTCTTTTTCCAGAAATGGGGGCACTAACTTGATATTTTTGAAAACATCAAAAAGTAGGGGAGTGTTTTCCCTTTGTCAGCTCTAATTCTTTTAACCGAATTTGAAATTCCCTTTCATCCTTCTCTCTTTGCATCTGTCTCTCTCTTTCTTCGAATTGTAACTGCATTTATTTATCTTTCTCTCTCTCCTGTCTCTCTCTCTCCTCTTTCTCAAATTGCAACTGCATTAGCCTATCAAGTTTTTCCTCTTTATCTTCCTGCATTTTGTTCTCTTCTTTCTGTCTCTCTCTCCTCTTTCTCAAATTGCAACTGCATTTGTTTCTCTCTCTCCTCTTTCTCCAATTGTATCTGCATTTATTTTTCTTCTTTCTGAAATTTAAGCTTCCTTAACTCTAATTCCATCTTGTATTTTAATTTAATTCCTTTACTTTTATGTCAGAATCTGATACAGACTTACTGATCGAAACCAAAACACTTTTATCCAAAACATTCTTTTCCACCAAATACTGGATCAAAATGTTTTTTATTTCTTGCTTTGTTGAAGAAGTTTTTGCCTCAGAAATATCATATTTTCTGGCAAGTTCAAGCAATTCATCTTTTATCAAACAATCCAACTGCTCCTGAGTAGGATTTGAAAGAAAGATCTCCACTTTTGATGACATTATGAAAAAGCCTGTTGATTTTCACTAAAGATTTCAAACAAAATGTGAAATAACACTTAGGATTTAAAATATTCTGAAAACTAGGGGAATTTAATTTCAAAAACCAATTTTCTGAAATATTGTAGCCAAAATTCATATATCCCAAGGACGAGCGCCCAAATTTTCTTTGTTACATGTCTAGGCTCATATAAAAGTAACAAAGAAAAGAATGAAGCCAACAAGCTTGTAAATTTAACAATATAATTTATTCCCCTAGAAAATAAGGTAAAAATATGAAAAAAGGACTTACGGTTTATGAATCAAATCCAAAAATTAATCCAATAATTGCAAATATAAGTCCTATCACTAAAAAGCTCTAAATGAATCAAAGTTTGAATTCCGATGAAGTTCCAAGATGGAAGGTGATGACATCCTCTATAACCTGTTTTGTGTTGTTGTGTCAACAGTTCCTTGTTGAATCACCAATTCCGGCTTTAGAATTCCAAATAATTTTCAGTAAATGTCTTTGTCCAAGAATTCTGATGAGCACTAAAGTCTCCAGGGAAAATAAATTATTTTAAATAAAAACTCAATTCAAACTGGCAACAACAAAAATAATCCCTTTGAGCCCAAAGTTATGATTTATGACTGACTAAAAAACACTATAAAACATCACTTTAACTACAACGCAGAACGGACCATGTGAGAGGGTCACGTGATCACTTCTTTTTGAGAAACATAGTAACATCATATGTCAATTATCATGTAGGCCATGTACGAATTTGATTGTACTGAACGAATCTTACTATAAGATTCAATAATAACAAAATTTTAAAAAGTTGTTTACCACAGAGCTGAGACAGACTCTGAAATCTAGGTCACCAAAAAGATACAATGTTTCTACGAACTGCGTATTTATCAAGTTCAACAGAACTGAACTGAATTTTCTGGAAAAAATGTCAGATCCAGTGAATAAAGTTATCATTACAATAACATGTAATGAAATAAAAATAAAATTAAAAAAGAATTTAAAACTAACACACAAGTAATTAAATTACATATACGTAACACTGTTCTTAGTAACTGCAGCCATATTTGATGGAATATTTGCATTATTTTATAATCTTAAACTCCATAATGGCAGATTAGAATGTGTTCTGTACAATGTGGTCAAAATCTGTTGAAAGGATTTTCAAATGTTTAATAATGATGACCATATTTAAAAGCAAATCAGTATAATTTGAGCACATTCAAATACCCTCTGCCCCACCCCCAAATACCATAATGATTTCTGCTAAATTTGGTTAAATTCTGGTAATTTCTGACATGAGTTTGTTTAAAGTGGTTCTTTTTCTAAGACTTCTATTCTAAGTAACAGTGGTCACATGTGATCGTGGACTGGCATCATTGTACAAACACATAAGATCTTTAAGCCCTAATGTTTTATCAACATTTGTCAGATTCTGTTCAGCTGTTTTTGAGAAGTTACCTAAGGTTTCTCTATCCTTTGGAAACCTGGCCATTGTTGATGCCATACTGGGATCAATTATTACAAATCTCTGAGCCCTTTATGTCAGATGGCTTTCTGTAAAATTTTGCTCAAATTATGTTGGGCAGTTTACGTGAAGTAGTTGTTTGTTGTTGTTGTTGTTGTAGGATTTAACATCAATTTCAGCACAAGACAGGCTATACATGGTGGCCACTATAGCTGGTGGAGAAAGAACCCTGGAAAACCCCGGGAAGAACCACTGACCCATTGGCAAGCTTTCTCACATAGCAACGTTAGCTGAGCCTGAGACTCAAACCCACGCAGACAGTGGTGAGTGCTTTAGACCATTTGGCCACTCAGGGCCCCAACCAGTTGTTTAAAGGGTTTTTCTATTATTAGTAATGGTGGCTGAGTTATGTAAATGTTTTTCTGCTTTTCATAATAGTGGTCATATTTGATGGTGGGTCAACATCACTGAATAAATCTGAAAAATACTGAATAATTGTAACAACTTATCTGACTGCTTCCTGTAGAATTATCTATATGTGGATTGGTCAAGCAATTTTGGAGAAGAGTTCTTTTTATTTAACTATTATGAACAATGCATGTTGGACAATGCAAGATGGATGATGGATGGTCAACCATAACATAAGTTCTCTTGGCCTTATGCCCAGATTTGTTGAACACTGTAAACATGCAGACACTGTGACAGCACTCCATTCCATGTCTTACCACTTCCAACAAAATCAGTGTTGGTACGTTTTTAATAATCCATGAGAACTGAAGAAAACAACATACTTACTTGTAACCAACTTTTTTGCATGCTAGTTGAACAACAGTGCTGTTGCCTGCCATCAAACTGTATTTAGACATACACACTGGCCTCCAAAGACCCTGGTAGAAAATCGCAATACTGCCATAGGAACCATCCCCATTGATTAGCTTGACTTGATAGTCTGGTTTGCCTGTAGAATTAATAGAAATGAATAAACATCTTAGTTTGTGTTACAAAAATACCTTCAATCTGTATGACTTACATTATCACTAAACATAAGGTAATTGCTGATTTTGTGGCTTTTAATTATTAATTCCAGGTTCTCTTTGTCCTTAAAATTGTGCATCTTGTAGATGATAACTCTCACCAAATTGTGTATCTTGTAGATGATAACTCTCACCAAATTGTGTATCTTGTAGATGATAACTTTCACCAAATTGTGTATCTTGTAGATGATAACTCTCACCAAATTGTGTATCTTGTAGATGATAACTCTCACCAAATTGTGCATCTTGTAGATGACAACTCTCACCAAATTGTGTAACTTGTAGATGACAACTCTCACCAAATTGTGTATCTTGTAGATGACAACTCTCACCAAATTGTGCATACAAAAAACAATAGTATTCTATTAATAAGTATATTTCAGATCTCAAAACAGTCTCAAAAGCTAATAATTAACCTCATTTAATCAAATAGTCATCAATGAAAACCTCCCCCAGGTTACTTCCATTAATTTATGATTGTACATTTGTCGATTGATTCAATCAATTTATAACATTTATAACATCAACCATTGTACTTCCAATTAATGTGCATAATCAGAATCTGCGTTATCTAGCTTTGGGAGTCATTCTGAATTAACATAATTTCTAAAAAATCTTACTGAAATGGCCATGAAACTATTCTTCAGCAATGGACCAGAGAATAGCACAATGTATGCCCGCCTAGTGTCTAATAGTTTTCCATGCAGGCAATGGTAGAATAATGGGTCTCATTGACCTGGACACTTCGTTCAAGCATGTGGTCTTGAACTAAACTTACTGTGCAGAAACAATTATTTTTATCAGACTTACTATGACTCTGACCCTGATCTTTAGACACTTAAATTTGAATTATTTTTCTTATAACCCAAATTGCTAGCCATCTACAAGGCTTGGTTAGGGACCTCTCTTTAGAACAAAAATGAATATATCGCAAAACCCATCTGTATTACCAATCTTGTATAAAACAATGTACTTTCATGTACTCATCTGTAATGCCTTGTACATATTTCATATCTGTCATTGATAAGTTATCCAGGTTTTAATATTTTGTTGTCAAAAGATATATATATATCTACGTATGTATATATATATATATATATATATATATATATATATATATATATATATATATATATATATATATATATATATATATATATATATATATATCTGAGTGCCATAGAACAATACAGTCTCTCACCAAATTAGATAGGGAAGAATGAAAGTTAAAGATAGAAAATTTATGGACAAAACTAACTAGTGCAATTTTCCTCATCTGAACCGTCTACACAATCATTGCCACCATCACACTGCATGTAGACTGGTATACAAACTCCGGTTGTCATACACTGAAATGTGTCATGGCCACAGTCTGGGTAGGCAGGACAAGGTCTACTGATGACAGACACATCATCAAGGGCCACAACTCCTGGCCAGACTGTTGTTGTTGTAATGGTTTTTGCTACGAAGATGACCTCAGCATGTCCTGGATGAATACTTACCCAGCCCTTCAACCAGCCATTGACAGTTCTGTTTATGTGGTCATACCTATTGATTGTAATAAATGTAATTTTAATAACTTGCAAGAAAATGAAATCATTTCTTAGTCTTTCAAGCCAGTTTCATGGGTTGGTATCAAGGAACTAAAAATAGAATTTCTGGGTGGGTTTGAGTCACAAAGACCTTTACCATTGGACTAAAAATTATACAAACCTCTTTCGTACCTTAAGTGCAAATATTCTACAATCTTTGTTCAGGGATTGTGGCCCAAAACTATACATCTTATGCAGAAAATATTTTTTATTATTTAAGTTGCAGTGATTGATCCTTATTAATAACAAGCTTTTTCCTAACCAAAGTGAAAGTTATCCATAAGCTTGGGTGAATGTATATCATGGCTGTGGGTGTACCAATCATGATTTTGGGACATTCTGAGACCATAAGATGCCACCTCCTGTAAAAGACGTTTTGTCTTAAACAAGGTACATTTTATACAAAGATGCTAAAGAACTAAAAAGGTATTACAGACTTACTAATTCTTTCTTTACTTGCTTTAAAAGAAAGGCTGTCAAAACTTGTTTTGAAAAGCATAAATTGATCATGTCCAAAAGATAGATCATATGTACAGTCCTTCAATCACTACCACTATAAATGTTGACGATTCAGAATTTTACACATAATGTATCAATAAATCACTATTTACAAATGCAGTTTTTCCAAATCACTACTACAATGTCTATTCACATTTTCTCAATTTTAAGCTCTTCTCTGTGTCTTACTCCTGCTGGCCTAGCCCAGCTTTTTTAGCAGAAGCCATGACAATTTCCGTAAGTTTTTTCTAAATAAGCAACATTTTAACATTTTGTGTATCAAGCTGTAATCTTTTTTGTTTCTCCGATGGAATCTCCTTTTTCCTGCCTTTGTTCTTCCAATTTGTTTTTCGTTATGAATGCCTTAAATACATTACAGTACCAAGTGTGATCCCACTTGCCCCTGATTCCTCTTAAGTCTATCATAATGGTCAGAACAACAGTACACAACTTTGAAAAACATGTAACTGAAGATTTTGAAATTATGAAATAAATGACAATTTCAGACTGCTAACAAACCAGGTAGTGCACTATTTTACCGTTTGGTTTAATGATCTCTTGCACAGAAAAGCAATGACTCCTCATTTGACATAATTGAATTGCTCCTTGTACAACCCATAATATGCTAGTCCCTTTGTCTCTAATTTCCGAAATGCTTAGAAAGCAGCCCTCAATCAAATTTCTTTTCCTTCCATATCCACTGCCATAGACCTTTCTATATCCACATTCAGTCTGCAAATCTCGCTAGTATCCCACTTGAAAGAAAATATCACACCTCAAGGATGTCAGTATTGTACACTGAGGCACATAAAAATGCATGCATCAGTTCCATGTGGAAATTTTGCCCAATACACAAGAATAAGAAGAACACCCTGAGAAATTGTTTTCATTCTTTTTCATGTGGAAGCCATTACCATTCTGTAAGAATGAAACAAGCAAAACATGAACAATTTAATTTCTGCAGACATTTTACATCCTGGTACATGGTCAAGAACTTAAGACTTTGTGAAGAAACCATTAATAATTTTTTCAGTCAGTGATATTGACCTTTGATATTTTGACCCAATTAATTGGCTTTTTTTCCTTACTCCAAGTACAAACCATACCAAAGTTTGGTCCTTGTCAGTGATGTAGAACAATAGTTATGGTGAAGAAAAATATTGTTCTTCTTTCAGTCACAGTGAGCTTTTCATTTTGCACTTCTGACCTCAAAATAAATACAATTCTTCCTAGTCCAAACAATCCAAAAAAGGATTAAACCAGATCTGCTAAGTAAAGCTAATGTCATTGTACAGAAGTCACTTTTTTCTGGCAGTCACAGTGACAATAACCTTGACCTTTTGACTCCAAAATCTACAGGCTTCTTCCTTAAACTAAGTGCAATTCATCCACAAAGTTTGACCTTGATCATTGGTTTAGAACTAATGGCATTTTGTGGAAAACCATTTTTCTTATTTCATTTGCAGAAACAATAATCTTTGATCTTTTTGAGCCAAAAGTCAACAGACTTCTTTATCCCATGTGCAAGTAACACATTAAGTTTGGTAAAGATTGTTTGGAAAGGAAAAAGGTAACAGATAGATGGATGTACATACAGATGGGAAAAATGCACACCACCTTTTGGGAGGCATATGATAACTTCATGAATCAGAGTCTGAGTTCAAATTTGTGTTAAACATGTTGTTGACTATTCTTTTCTACATTATTTAAAAATAGATATGAAATTTGTTGCATGAGATTCAATTCAGTGTTTGAAATTATACCCATACCAAACTGGTATTTAACCTTACATAATGTAAATTATAAATAGTGTACCTTAGTGTATTAGTCTTGCTTTTGTAATGTATATAGATATATTCCTATTAAATTTTAGTACTAATATATGACTCTTGTTTCACAAAAGTCCAATGTTCAAATGGCACTGGTCTGCAAATGTATTTCAACATCTGTTTCGCAAAAAAAAATGTTGTTTTTTCATCTTAATTGTACTTTCTTATATACATAGTTTCATTTCTTTGAATGTGTATGTTTGTTTATCACATATACTCGCTTATAAGAGGAGACCTGCTACAAACTTCATAGACCCAGATCTGCCATCATGTAATGCACAAGCAGACTTGGATCTGTGCAGCCTGTTAGGTGTAATCAGTAGAACAAACAACACAGACCATAATCAGCAGGCACATTATGTTATGGCAAATCAGGATCTTTTTTGTTTGCAGTTTGCCTTGACTTATAAGTGAGTACATATGGTATGTTTATGTTTGGGGAGGGGGGGTATTATGAAGACTATTATGATTTTATTTTCTTAGAATTAACAGGATATGTATATTTTCCTGGAATTAATGGGATATGTATATTTTCTTGGAATTAATGGGATATGCACACTTTTTGCAGTTGAGAACTTTAAAGGAGAATGAATGAAATTACTCTCTTTAAAGAAATTATCATTGTTATTATTGTCAAAAGTGAAGTATATGACATAAAATGGATGTATTTACCAGGCCAGTTCTCTTCCACTACTGCCTTTGATATAAACGTAGAGTTCAGCTGAGAGGGGGTTTGGTCTTATGGCTGTACCATTAAGATAGTAATAGAAGTAAACACACGATTCAGTTGTGAAGTTTTCTCTTGGTGAAATCAGTGTCGAATTTGAGTATTCAAGTCTGTATGGGTAGCCTGGTCCAAAATCACCACGCAAATTATAATAAACCTCCAAGTCAGAAGTGTTGTAAGCAACCATGAATTGTCCTGAAAGAGAAAAAATATTGTGTGCAACTTGCACTCTAATGCACATGACATGCAGCCAGATTTGCCATCACTTAATGTACCAGCAGATCATGGGCTATGCCATTAGTTCTACTCATAATTTTATAATCTGGAGTGAACAACATAGAGTGTCCTTCACAGTAGACCTACATCAGGTCTTTTATTATAAGTAAAATAAAAAAGATAAGATTAAAATAAAGGCGTGCTATTCTAAGGGACAATTGGATGATGGCAGATAAGGGTCTTTACTTTTGCAGCAGAGTGAACATCACATATAGGTAAATAGCTGTCTTATACCAATAGGGCTATGTTATATTAAGGCATGTTATACTAAGGGAAAACTGTCTGATGGCAGATAAGGGCCTTTGCAGTTTGCCGCAGGGTGCACTTTGCACACAGGTAATATCGATTTATATCAGGGACCATGCTCTATTTTGGTCCATCATATTAAGGAACAACTGTTCAAAAGCAGATGTTGGTCACTCTGTTTGCAGTAGTAAATATAAATACATGTATGTGATACTTCATAGTTATTGTGATAAGTGGAGTTTACTGCTGTAATGGATGTGAAATATTTTGTACTTGAATAAAGCATCTACCCAAAGATTAATCTTGACTATCTTGCCTCACAGGAAGAAATATGAGGTAAGTTTACAAATTACATAAGCTTACAGACAGAACAGCAAATTTCATTACCATTCTCTGCAAGACAGCAACATCATTTGCTAAATATTGTACATTAAAATGATCAGCAAAATGTAAGATAAAGTTAATATCTTTTCTCCATCTATTTTGTAAGGCTTCTCAGCGCCAATATTATGTCTCTCTGTCCCAGATGCCAGTATCAGACAACATGACAATGTAATCACATTTTGCATACAGGCATTGCCAAACGATACAACTGTTTAATAAGGTATTGATAGGAGCCATTGAGCACAATAATAAGGCATCGATATCAGTCACTGAGTACAGTAATAAGGCATCGATATCAGTCATTGAATATAGTAATAAGGCATGGATATCAGTCATTGAGTACAGTAATAAGGTATCAATATCAGTCACTGAGTACACTCACTGTACAGTAGCAAGGCATTGATATCAGTCATTGAGTACAGTAATAATGCATCGATATCAGTCATGAGTACAGTAATAAGGCATTGGAAGCAGTCATGGAGTACAGTAATAAGGTATTGGTATCAGTCATTGAGTACGGTAATAAGGCATCGATATCGTAAGTCATTGAGTACAGTAATATGGCATCGATATCAGTCATTGAGTACAGTAATAAGGTATCGATATCAGTCATGAGTACAGTAATAGGCATCGATATCAGTCGTTGACTACAGTAATAAGATATTGATAGCATCCATTGAGTATAGCAATAAGGTATCGATATCAGTCATTGAGTATATTAATAAGGCATCAATATCAGTCATTGAGTACAGTAATAAAGTATCGATATCAGTCATTGAGTATAGTAATAAGGTATCGATATCATCCAATGAGTATAGTAATAAGGCATCGATCTCAGCCATTGAGTATGTTAATAAGGCATCGATATCAGTCATTGAGTACAGTAATAAGGCATTAATATCAGTCACTGAGTATAGTAATAAGGAATCGATATCAGTCATTGAGAACAGTAATAAGGCATCGATATCAGTCACTGAGAACAGTAATAAGGCATTGATATCAGTCATTGAGTATAGTAATAAGGGATCAATAGCATCCATTGAGTATAGTAATAAGGCACCTGCAGCAGCCAGTGAGAACAGTAAAACAAGTAATGCACAAGGACGATCCTGTTGATACTAGCATAGTGTGATGAATATATGCTGCCTTAAGTATCTGCAAAATATGGTTTTCATAAGCGTACGGTAAATATCTTGTCTATAAATTTTGAATTATTAGCATACATACAATTACTGCACAATTTGTCAGGACAATGGTTTTAAATTCTTTCACACTTGAAATCAGAGGAATGGCAAAAACAGCTGGCATAATTCTACTTTAAAATCACATGACATGTGGTCACATAGAACAAAAATGTCTAGTTTGCATACTATGCTATGTCAGTCCCTTTCTATTCATGACTTTCAAACTTGGACTAAAGATCATAACGTATGTCCACCAAAATGGCTCACTTCGTCATCTCATATTTGTTAAATTGTAACTGTTGATGTCGATGACTGCCCTACCTCATGGTGCCTATTCAGTTGATGAAGTCATTCTGATTTTCATCATTCATTCTAAGCCTACATAACGAAACATCCACTATTATTTCTGTGATACCCTAGTCCAGCAGTAAACCTCTACTTCCAGTGAGGTAGAACACCGTTTGCCCCACGAGTGGATAACCAGACCAGCATTTGAATGGCATTTAAATATAATAATGAATAATACCTGTTTCATTGCCGTAAGTGTGGTCATATTGTGGCAGCTTGAAAAAATTACCAGATCTCTGATACCATATGGAGTCATTTCGGAGGTTTCTGTATCCACACAGGCAAGTGTCCTCAAACTGGCAAGCCAGTGTTGCAGCTGTAAGAGAATTAAACATGGCCAAATATGCTGTATTGCAGAAATTTTGGTCCATTTTGAGATTACTAGATTTCTAGAGAATATTGGTTTGAAGAATAGTCACAATAATTAACGATTGTTTGGTAAAGTTAGATGGCAAAGTGTTCAATTATGCATTATGAATCCATCTATTAAAGTCCGTACTAGCTCGATACTACACGTGTATTCTGTGTTGGTACCAACCCTTACAAAGGAAGGTAACTCTTCAAGAGTGTCTCATGATTGGATACTGTTTCTGACATCATTGTTATGTGCTTATTATACATCTATTTTGTTTTGTGTTTAATAGTATCCACTGTAAGCACTAAACACACTAAATTTAACATGCAGAAACCATTATTTTCTTATAAGACTTAGAATGCCCGTGGCCTGCGACCTTTCGAGGGTGCTTTATTACCCTAAATGCAAGCCATCCACAAAATGTAATCAAGAAACGTTTTATAGAACAAAGAAGCTGTTTAGAAAATTCAAATTCTTCTTTAGTTACAACAAACTTGGGCTTTGACCAAAAAATCAACAGACGTCTTCCATACCCTAAATTGCAAGCCATTAGCAAACTTTCGTTGTAATATGTGGTCTGTGCCTAAATTTTTTTTATGCAAAAAGAACCCAATTTTTCTTCTTTCTGTCAGTGACCTTGACCTCTGATACTTTGTCTAAAGACAGTCTTTTTCTCTGCCCTAAGTGCACGCCATCCACAAAGTATCGTCTTGTTATGTGATTCGAAACTTACTTTTTTGCGTTAAACCATTTTCTTCTTTCAGTCATAGTAACCTTGACCTTTGAGCCTTTGACCTGGGCTTCTTCCTCCCAGAATGTATGGCAACTGTAGATCATGTACAACCTGAATTACTATACAGAACCATTATACAAATTTTAATCCCTTGATGCCAGATTGCTTACTGTCTAATTTGATCACATTATGCTGAGTGGTTTTTCAGAGTAAGTCGTTTACAAGACGTTTTTACTTTTTATAACAGCAGCCATATCTGATGGCAGATTATGGGTATATGCATCACACAAAACATCTAAATACCAGAATGCTTTTGGGTGTAAGTAACGATGCCATTGACGCAAGTGAGAATGTCTTGCAAGTGGGGATCACAAGTAGATGAGTGATGATTTTCCTTATTGAAAAAAATAAATTAAAACATGGCTTCTATTCGCTAAATAGTAAAATATAGTGATAACATTTTGTCAGCGTAATTTTGATATATCACTCAATTTGCTATTATAAATGGTGTTCAGTGCAAAAGTACTTTTATAATTATCATAATATTCATAGGTTTCAATGAGAAATCATCTATTAGTAAGTTTACCCAGAAGAAAAATACTTTTTTTTTTCCAGAAAGAAATAATATATATTGAAATATCAACAAAAGTACATGCTTGCAAAACCTACTAGTAGTAAATATGCCAGAAAAAAAAAAGAATTAAGCAATTGCAATGAAGCACAATTTGTGTTTTAATGTTTGTCTTTTAATTGTGATTAAAGCAATTATACAAAATGTGATATGTACGCATCAAATCACACATGAAAAGAATTACTCTATTGACATAATTAATGCTTGTGCAGTGGTCTCATTGGCTTAGTTTTTAACAACTGTGGAATACGTATTGGCCCTTCAACATCAAGACACAGGCTAATAAACCATTATTTGTCTCCAGACCCGGCTTTCATTAAATGTATAAACAGTCCATTTAAATTAAGATAATATCTTGGGGTTTTTTTAAATAATAATTCAGTTGATATCAATATAAATTTTAGTGGTAGAGATAGCAGAAATTATGCAAATTCAACTTTATTGTTAAACTTTTGATATATAAAACCTTTTGATTCTTAAAATTAGAGTTAAGGAATTCCTCCAATTAGAGGAAATCCTCAACTTCTCCTTAGACATAAAGCAAGATATCTTTATAGAAAATTCATGCGTTAATACACGTACTTTAATTTGTTACTAACGAAGCAGAATGAACAATATTTACAACAAATACCAGTATGAGAAAGCATATTTGGGATGTTTAGAGAAACCGAGGCCAGCCGATAATGAAAGTTTCTGTCATCACAGGAACACCAATGGTAGATCAGAATTATTTTCCGCTAAACTCACAAACTAGAGAAACTTCTCTCGTTATTTGCTGATCAGCTGTGTGTCTGTATGTGTGCACGTCCAAGTGTCAATCCTGAATCAATGCTAATACGATAGCAGAAAGGTGATTAAACTCGTTGCCATGAAACTGTATGAATATTATCATGATAATATATAGATAACCAGCTTTCATTCAAATAGAATTAGGGATTTATAAACATTATTAGCACAACGAAACAAATTTCACTTGATAAGACGTTAAACAAACACCAAATGAGCTTGACAAATGAAACCCAATGAGCATGCTAATTTTGGTCTGAACTGAGGGCATAACTACTCCTTGATAGACCGCTCCGGTGTGGACTAAGTGGTCAGAGCGTCCGCCTCGGAGGCGGGGGGTCACGGGTTCGAATCTCGACCGAATCATACCAAAGACTTATAAATTGGCACTAGTAGCTGCCTCGCTTGACGCTCAAAATTAAGAGGTTAATGTTAGGACTGGTTGGCCTGGTGTCAGTATAATGTGACTGGGTGGGACATCATGCGACATGTCTGGGGCATAATGGGCCAGTGCTAGACATCACTATAAACTGGCACACTGCAGACATTGTAGCGATATCACTGAAAACCTACAAAATCAATATTAGTGTCTGTGCATTTTGTTCCAAGATCTGTGCAAATTATCTCAAGTACCATATTCTATATTTGCGACTTCAATGTTCTCAGAAAACTTTATCTTAAGATCTAAAAAAGAAACGTTTTTTTCCCTGACATGGAATGTAAACACATCTAACCGGGTAGAAAGATATAAATTGCTACATGTTGTTCATAATTTAGAAATTCTTTTTAAATCTGAATCTAAAACACTCACCAGATAGTTTGCATGGATTTGATGTTGTCATCGGCACATTCGTCGTAGATGTCGTCGGTTTTGGGGTTGTTGTGGTACTTGTGTTAGCAGGTTTAGGTGTGGTTGGTGTTATTGTAGAGTTAGGTGTAATTGCTGTTGTGGTGATATTGATGGTGTTTGGCTCTGGTGTACTGGTTGTAGCTATAATGGTCATTGCTGATTGAAATGTAGCAGGTGCAGTTGTCATAGTTGTGGTCCGTACGTTAGTAATTGTTGTAGATTATGGTGTAGTACTAGTTGTTTCGGTGGTAGTGGTCAGCTTTGGTGTAGAAGTTGTTGCGGTAGTGGAAGTGATTTGCTTTGGTGTAGTGGTTGCTGTTGTAGTGCTGATAGTTGGTTGATGTGTTGTGGATGCAGCAGTGGTAATAATTGTTGGCTCTTTTGTCATTGTTGTTGTTGTAGTTTCTGGTGTAGTACTAGTTGTTTCGGTGGTAGTAGTCGGCTTTGGTGTGGTAGTTGTTGTGGTTGTGGTAGTGCTTGGCTTTGGTGTTGTGGTTGTAGTTGTTATTGTTGGCTGAAGTGTCGAATGTGTAGTTGTGGTAGTAGTTGTTGGTTCTTTGGTAGTTGTTGTAGTTGTGGTTGCATGTTCTGGTGTAGTACTGGTTGATCTTGTGGTAGTGGTTGACTCTGGTGTAGTAGATGTGGTAGTGGTAGTGCTTGGATTTGGTGTAGTGGTTGAAGTTGTAGTGGTGATTGTTGGTGGAAGCGTAGAAAGTGTAGTTGTGGTAGTAGTGGTTGGTTCTTTGGTAGTTGTGGTTGTAG
Source organism: Megalonaias nervosa (assembly GCA_016617855.1). Classification (NCBI taxonomy): domain Eukaryota; kingdom Metazoa; phylum Mollusca; class Bivalvia; order Unionida; family Unionidae; genus Megalonaias; species Megalonaias nervosa. The sequence continues at coordinate 31,265 of JAECUM010009808.1, read as the reverse complement.
GTTTTGGTGTAGTGGATGTAACTGTTGTACTAATGGTTGGCTCTTTAGTAGTCCTAGTTGTGGCTGTAAAATTTAGTGTAGTGCTGGCTGTTGGATGAAGTGTAGTGGATGTAGTTATGGTAGTAGTAGCTGGTGTTTCGGTACTTGCTGTAGTTCTATTTGTAGATACTGGTACAGTAGTAGTTGTTGGTGCTGCTGTGGTTGTTGTCACCTCTGTGAACAGAACAACAACATAAATGTAACTCACAACGTCAAAAGGGCATCTGTTTCTTCTATTTTCTACATAAAATGTGTTCAGTCATGTAAATTAAACTTTGGAATTTACTGCAATTCACAATTTATAATTCACTAACATACTGCAATGTTTAACTGGTGATTATTTCAAAAACCTATGTGAAGATATGAGCATTTCATTTGATCCGACAATTTTTGCCTAGATTTTATCAAGGTGACCTTTTAGGCGTACTTTTCGACAACTCTTACACTGTGAAATAAGACAAATATTCATTTGGGGTGTGTGTGTGTGTGTGTGTGTGTGTGTGTGTGTGTGTGTGTGTTAAGAAATTGAAGTTTAAGTAGAATAATGTATTAACCAAACTCCCAAGGAAGTTACATGGGTAGACAGGTTGATGACAGCTTTGGTGCATAATTCATTGGAATGTTGTAAGCATCATCAGAATATGTTTAATGAGTATATCTTGGCTGATTATATATAAATAAAATCATGCAGTTATATTAATTATTATAATCGGATTAAGTGATATTCCTTGAAATAACAGATCGAATCACATTTTTATAATTAAAAAAAAAAAAAAAAAAAAAAATCTTTCCATGCATTTCTGAAAGATTCGACAATTATCTTTTTACTGCAGAAATAGGAAATAATAAGTTGATTGTACGGTATGCCAGATGGGTAGCAGGTATTACACACTTCAAGCAACAACAGTATACGAGTCATGCCTGATGGGTAATTCATGTCACACACTTCCTATCACCATCAGTTTCATATACTTTCCAGCAGCAGCATTCAAACGTTTAGCTTGAATCTATCCATGCAATATTGTTCATTGGGTATCAGTCTTCTTTCATCTGAACGTTTCAACAAAACACGATTTGAAAGACCCAAGGAACAACAGTCCGTCTGTGCAAGCTATAGTCCCCTTTCCATTACCCACGAATTAAAATAGCGAGCGAAATTTAATAGTTCACAAACACACAAATTGATACCCATGAAAATATATGAATTACCTTAGTTGTCCCAATATCTGATCACAACCAACATATCAGGTCATGCACCTCTCATAGAAGTGATTCGTGTTGATTTTCGAGTATGATCATTTCTTTTCCCTATTTCCTCCGATAAGCAGCAACTGACAAATCCCAGCTGCACCTAGTTAGCAACAAATACCAGTCGATGGCTGTTTGCTACAAATTTTGATTGACAATACCATGCAGATATCTCATACATTCAGACATCAATATGAAGTATCACCTGTTATGATCAAATTACTCGAATACATCTACAATGATCAATTTACTCAAATATATGGAAATAGTCTTTGACTCTTTCTGCATTTTATTGCTGTGCAAAGGAGGCTAGTGAGTAACGAACATGTTCATAAGCAAGAGGCTATCTGAAAATGGCTACATATTACTGATACTGTTATGCTGATCGGACATAGGAAAGCAGTGAAATCACAATATTATCAACAGGGTGCCCAATACGATGTCAGAGTTGGGGGGTGGGTCCTTTTTTAGTCCACCATTTTGGCCTTTTTGCGAATATTTTATGTAATATGTGCCAATTCAAACTGTAATAGTGACTCTTTCTCTTTTAACACATTTTAGCAAATCGTTCACTCTGAAAAACACCCTGTTGATAAAATTGAAACATTTCAAAGAAAATCTTTGATTTCCTGCAAACTGCAAATCTCATCGTAGTTCAGAGGTTTGTGCCACAGTAGCTCCAAACTGTTCTGACAGATTATCCTTTATAAGCCTTGTTGTTTTGCTGTATCCAGTGGGATGGTTTTCACTTCCCCGTTTATAAACCCTTGTTGTCCATTTTTTGTGTTTGCAGAGGTGACATATATGCTTTAGTACCTATAACAATCCAAAAGATTCTATCAACGACAACGATACTGGAGGTTTTTTATATCTCACTGGTTTGAAACAACTGAGAACAATTCTGGATAATGGAGACAGTTACCTTGTAATTCTGAGATCTGTGTAACATTCGCTCCAATCCGTTGTGGTAGGTTATCCTTTATTAACTGTATCAGCTTTGCTGTGTCCACTGGGTTAACTTCCACTTCGCTGATTATTTGCTTTTGTTGCCCAATCTCTCGAATAGCTGTGACAACCCAATAGATCCTATATATGACAATGATACTGCCATTCCTATAAACAAAAAGTTAAAGTAAAACGAATGGATGTATGGATGAAGAAATGGACAAAAGATAAATGATACCTAACACAAGTCTATAGTTGAAAACTATGCTGTCTTTCTAATAAAACGAACTTGAAGTAGAGTAAAATAGATGTATGATTAGACAAACCAACAAAAATTGTAATGACAATTGACGTAACCGTATAGTTGATAACTATTCTGCCATTCCAATACAAAAAACGAGAAAAACTGGATATGTGGATGAACAAATGGACCTAAACATTCTTGATAACTGAAACTATTACATACTAACAACACTGCTACCATTCCTATTAAATTTAAGAATGTACAATTCTGACCCTTAACAAGGTCTCGAGGTAAACTAAATTTAACACAGTCGGGGGAATCAGTTTACACATTTAAGTATTTAATGACTTCCAAAAGATATAATAAACTCTACTAATGTACATCAAATATTTATGTTATAAAAAGAAAAAAAAAAGAGAAAGCGAAAGGAACAAGTCTTCATATTTACTATAGTTATTGGTAACGTTATGTAATTTACGTATTTTCCCCTTGCCTATACCTAGGGATAATCCAACAAAACTGTATCAGAGATACACATAAAACAAAAATCCCTTGGAGATATTGATTCTCTACTTGTCATAACTCTAAAAACTATGTTAGAAAAGGGATTTGTCGATATGCACCTCGTCAGGTGATATTCGTAATATCTACAAAGCTACATAGAAATCCATCAAACTCTGCATATCGTGTCGTACTAATGAGATTGTGAGATCCACTACATTAAGATGCAAAGCAAGATGGACAATAACTCAAAACATTGTGAGTGCCAAAGTAAGTTGTCAATATGAACAACATCAGGTAATAACCAAAATATTTAGTACCAAGTTAGCAATCCATAAGCAAGGACAACACTTGGCTATCAAACCCACGATCATAGCACTGAAGTAACCCATAACATTCATCCTGTGTCAAAATGGTCGATCCAGAGCGTTGCTGCCTTTCTCGTCTTCGAGCTAACGTTTAAAGTCTACGATGGGGTAATCCGAAGCGCTAATAATTCGGTAAGCAACAACAAAAGCAGTATCTCGTTTAAGTTCAACGTCGTGACCAAAACAGATCTTCCTCACATGCTTATAAATCAATACATGCGAAAAGTGGTCATCAGAGAGCTGCGCCTTCACATTAGATTGATAAATAAGCGCTACAGCACCTGGAACATCAGCTTCAGCACTCCCGCTTAAAGTATTAATGCAGTAGTTATATTCTTTAAGGCGTTGATGCAAGCCGCTGATTTAGCACGCAATACTGGGCATTTACACAACCCCTTTATCACAACATTATCTGTGACAATTCATCGTATTCCAAATCATATATATATATATATATATATATATATATACCCATGGCTTGGCGCGATACCAGCAATGGGAAGAGGTCCTAACATAATGGCGAGGTGTTATAACAAAGACACAAAGCTTCCATCGATAAATATTGGTGAATTGTACCAAAACAAGTTTGCCTATATCATCAACCTGAGGTCACCCACACTCTCCAAGGAAATGAAAGGTGCATCAAAAATAAAATCAAAAGCGTAAAACTGCCAATTTCGAAACGAACAACCCTGGCAGCCGGAGTGTTTAACGCGTAAATATACATTATCATGAATGCGCAGCTCTACGTTCAAAATATCCAGCTTGTGTAAGCCATAAGTTAACAGTGTTTGAGTGTTTCTTTTTAAGTGTTATTTTTGTTTATAAATTACAGCCACAGTGCATCATTGTCACTTTCGGCCTGGGCTGTGGAAAGGAGTTCTATTGACCATGGATCCACTGCCAAACAGACACGGAAGTATTTGCGATCCACCAATATGGCTATAATCTAGATGACCTGCTTTGTGAGCTTTCTGCAATATTTGAGGAAACAACCACACTTTTCCTGTTCACAAGTGCGATTTGCTTATGGCGTTGTACATAACGAAACGGCCTTACTATGCTCGCCTATATCAGCCACTTTGACGGCATCATCGTGTGGGACATTCTAGATAAAGGCGATATAGTTGCTCTCGATTTCCGAGAGCAGACCATGTTGATATATCTCTTCTACCGCAATTGCAAAGACTGATTTAGGGACACACCGAGATAAAGATGATATATTATAAACCTTCATTTTGGGATAGCCCTTCTGCACACATACCAGTCTGTGTTCTACCCGCACGTTTCCATCTCCCTAACTTACTTGTGTGGATACCTCAAGACCTAACCTATTTTGGAGATTTCAAGTGATCCTTACCATGGTCGATATATTTTATGTCCTTTTTAAGTTTGCTAAAATGTGTTGTGCATTTACTGAACGCGTGTTATTTATCCTTTCATATGTGCTATTTATTAGGACTGGCTTCCATCCTTGGATGAAGGCAAGTGTTAATCGCTTTTATTTCTTCAAAATGTATGAGGAAATAAAAGGTTTGGCGGAAAATACAATATTTGTTATCTTGTACTGTGTGATAGCCAAGATTAAACAGGCTGTCTGATCTCGGCACACGGTCGCTGAAGAGATTAGTATAATTCGTTGTTCATTCGTTCATTAATTCATTCATTTCTAAAATGCCACGGGGCATGAATAAGTTATTAAATTTCCATTAGTAAGTGCTAAGCAAGAAGAACCTTCAGTCTGATCCTGATATACACTCATACTTGAAAATCGCTATTGAGGACAGTGAAGTCATTTACTGTCCCTTACATACAGTGTTGTTAAAGCTTTGTTTGCAATGAGGGTCTATATTATATGTGTACTTTACACTCACATTTGTTAGTGTACTTTATCTCCCGTTGCCCTGCGTCGTGTAAAATTAACTGTTATACCATTGTTTTCTAATATTCATATGCGAACCCGTCCTCCCTACGTAGCGCCCTGATAGCACAGCTTGTCGTCATTTTCACCTCTTACTTAAAGAACATACCCTCTGCTTATTTATTTCATTGAAACGTGTTATCAATTATATTGAATCAACTGACTTTAACAGATACAAATATTTCTTTTTGTTAAAGCAATATTTGTTAAGGTTACATTTATTTTTAGTGGACCTGATCGCCTATATTTGGGAGTGGAATATTTCCAGTTTAGTAATGTCACATTAAATTTGCCTGTATATTAAACACACTTTTCTCTTTAACCTTCTGTATCCCTTCTTAATATTTCTTTACTAATATGGTGTATTCCATCCCAAGAAGAGCCGATCAGTATTCCTTCTCTTTCATTAAACATCGCTTTATAGAAGTTTGTAGCAATTAGAACATATATATATATATATATATATATATATATATATATATATATATATATATATATATACGATCTTGGGAGTGTAGTATATCCATCCGACAAAACGAGTTCATATTTTCCCATACAAATGCAGTAACCTTTTTATTATATGCTCATTTTCTTATTCTACCTAAGGCTTAATAATATAAACAAAAATACACTACAAGAAACAAAGTAACTGAATGTATGCGGGATTCCAAACTAAATAAACAAGCGCAGATTTATCAGTACACAACAACAACCTTATTAATGATCACATAACTCAGCCAAGATAAATTTGAACTTAGTCGCGCGCTAGAGATCACTTTCGAAAGAAAATGGCGTTTTGGTCTACTTAAAATTCAAATTTTGAGTCATATTTTGATTGCGTGCGCATTGAAACAACTTTTTCATTTGGTCTGGAATGAATAGATTTTGGTATTTTTGTCGATTTTACTAAATTTCGTGATTATGGACTGGATTTATCTCTGTCAATTCTACTGATTTCAGCAGCATGGGAGAAGCGTGTTGACATCTGCAAGTTTGTTTCTGTTCTGTCATTGAATGTTTGGAATCATAACGTGGGAAAATATGAATTCTTTCAAGTGTAATTATCAAAAACATGCTTTGGAATATAATGTTCATTTCATTTTGAGTCAGTACGGAGGATGTAATTGCACGTGTAATGTAGTATAAATTACAGTACAATTTCGAAATGTGTAATCAAGCTTTAGAACCCATGACATGGCTCATGTAATTCGGATTTGCAGAACTTAGAAAGTATATTTTGAGGAAGTTCAAGATGTAAAACTGTAAGTATATGTTTTGCCATTCTTATTACCAGCTAAAGAAGACACGTTTATGCCTTGTCACTTGCATGTTATTTGTAAGAACCCAGCAATTTTATGACCTATCTGGCATCTATCGCTAGCTTAAATCCGAAACATTATTAACTTGGAATGTAGCAAAGTAGCAGGTAAGTGACAGTCCACGAAACATCTGCTTTAGTTCATTCAGAAACAAATTTAATCAACATAAACGTAAAGCGTTTACTACATGAGTGTACATGATTTTTTTACAAAGTAGTTCCTAATACACTACTGGGCACACTTGTCGTACACGTGAGTGCAATATGAAGGTGTGCAATATCGTAAACTATTGCACAATTTTGACAATGTAAAGTCAATGGAGAGAAATATGAGCATATATATATATATATATATATATATATATATATATATATATATATATATATAAAGAATACAAATCATATGGCGAATAACAGTCCTTTCAAGTGCACTAGATCCAGCAAGGGATCACGTATGTCAGGGATTGATTAAGATAAATGCAATAAACTGACAACGAACAGTACAAAACTAGTATCTAACTAGCCTGAGCGCTTTCGACTCTTAATGAGTCTTTTCAAAGGCATATACAAAACATAGACAAGACAAGCTAATAAAACAGAAAAACCGTAGTGTTTGCAAAACTTTACATGGCTGTTTCTACAGGAATTAAACCTCCAAATGTATTATGTTTCAACTAGTTTATATCAGCTTGTTGCGGATACTGGAAATTATTTGTATTAACCTAGAAATTGATTAGCCATAACGACATCTGGTATTATGTGTACATTTATATAAGCGCAAATTACATCCCGGATATTTCATAGTTATAGTAGTAGTTGTAGGCTATTAAGCAAATTTGGAGAATTTTTCAAAATTAAAATGTGTCGGCTGCAAAAGATAATTTTATCTGTGCATGGCTCTCTTGTTCTAGTCTTCTTGGTTTAAACCTCTTGGTTTCAATGTTCTAAGGCGGCGTATCCAGTAAGATTCCATTTCTTTCCTGGTTTCGGAACGCCATTTGGGTTGTTAGCAATTGAAATAAGTGTTATATCACTGAAAGTGTGGCCAGGGGAGGAGAAGTGTTCTGCGAACGGGCTTCTGTACAACTTCTTTGTCATCCAATCAGATCTATGAAGGTTGACCCTTCTGTGAAGCTTTTCAGTTTCTCCGACATACTGACGGCTACAGAAGGCGATGACCTACTAAAATATGGAGAGAAGGAAAAGGCTGATAGGATACCATTTATCCTGACCTGCCATCCAGACAACCCCAAAGTAGGTAAAATCATCGCGAAACACTGGTCCATCGTGGAATCGTCGGACGCACTAAAGTTAATCCTTCCGAACAAACCTGTAGTAGCTTACCGGAGACCAAGAAACCTCAAGGACGTCCTAGTCAGGGCGAAGCTAACGCCAATCACTAGTAAAGACTATCCTAGTCAATCTGGCTCCTGTGGCGATAAAAGATGCAAAATCTGTCAACAAATGATAGAAACCAGGACATTTTCTAGCACAGTGACTAGAGAAAAACTAAAGATACATGGTCCAAACAAAACGTGCAAAACAGAGAATGTAATTTATCTCATCACATGTAAGATCTGTAGCCTTCAGTATGTCGGAGAAACTGAAAAGCTACACAGAAGGATCAACCTTCATAGATCTAATTGGATGACAAAGAAGTTGTGCAGAAGCCCGTTCGCAGAACACTTCTCCTCCCCTGGCCACACTTTCAGTGATATAACACTTATTGCAATTGCTAACAACCCCAACTGGAGTTCCGAAACCAGGAAAGAAAAGGAATCTTACTGGATACGCCGCCTTAGAACATTGAAACCAAGCGGTTTAAACCAAGAAGACTAGAAAAAGACAGCCATGCACAAATAAAACTATCTTTTGCAGCCGACACATTTTACTTTTGAAAAATTCTCTAAATTTGCTTAATAGCCTACAATTACTACTATAACAATGAAATATCCGGGATGTAATTTGCGCTTACATAAATGTACACATAATACCAGATGTCGTTATGGCTCATCGATTTCTAGGTTAATACAAATAATTTCCAGTATCCGCAACAAGTTGATATAAACTAGTTGAAACATAATACATTTGGAGGTTTAATTCCTGTAGAAACAGCCATGTAAAGTTTTGCAAACACTACGGTTTTTCTGTTTTATTTGTTTGTCTTGTCTATGTTTTGTATATGCCTTTGAAAAAGACTCATTAAGAGTCGAAAGCGCTCAGGCTAGTTAGATACTAGTTTTGCACTGTTCGTTGTCAGTTTATTGCATATATATATATATATATATATATATATATATATATATATATATATATATATATATATATATACAAGAGTGTATTACTTTCAATTTATCAATTTTACCAAGGCTATGTTTTAAAGTTTTATTTTGGCTATCATATGGAGATATTCATTTGACTGTCTTTTACCTCCTGTCTCTGTCCCTTTTAAAATTATCTATGATTTAGAATAGTTTATCTTTGAACCAGAAGCTTTTTGTGGATTTTGGATTTTTAAGATGAGGCAAACACACCTTACCATCCCAGGGATGAGCTTTTGACACCGTGTATTCCTACTCCGCAGGGTATCACTCCTGCTAAGATCATTATGACCGCCTATCAGCTGAGACGATTCTCATGGCTAGCTTAGCGCCTGCTCACGCCATCGCATTCACTACCTCAAACTACCTTTTCTCCCGATGAACCCAACAGCTGTACACCAAGAACGCATACACCAGGATAAGGCAAGTGCAACAGCTCCGACATTAGCAGACTGAGTTGCAGTGCACTGCGCGCATGGATTACCGCAATATCTTGCTGAGTAAGCTTATTACGTTGTTAGGGAGTACTGCCTAGTCTCGGGCGAACAACCCACTGACGGTTGCAAGGATCCCAAGCTGACTTCTACATACAATCGTCTAAGAGGCAACACTAAGAGCTGATACTTTTTGCTTTTTATGTTTTATTTTTGTTAGGGGTTTCTTTTCGGGGGGGGGGGCATCGTCGTAGTGTGTCTCGCAGCTTATAAATACTTTTAAAGCAAAGTTCTTCCATGTTCAAACGCGTAGCGACAATCGAAGTTAACGCTTTCAAGTTTTTGCTTTATATCTCAAGATACACACTGGATACTTCACAGCGCTTGTCGTACCAGCTAGTAGCGATATAATTTAGACTTAAGTTGTTACTGGAAGGGAGTGGCAGCTATCATAAACTGGCAAAAGCCACTAACATCTCATGTTGTCTTATAATTTGCTCAAGAAGCTATTTATCTGCCTGTATCGCACAAAATCGCACACAATCTCCCGGTCTCAATTTGATGTTAAGCTCCAAACAAAGTTCACCACACAGACCTCTTGTTTTCAATACACAACAAGGCAGGGCGAACACACACAAGTACGCGCTGACTGTGGCTGGTGTCACCAGCAGCTTCAAGGGAGATGAGATCTGTCCAGTTCTGCCGACGCTTTGGTATGTACCTACAGATGTATGCCACTGAAGTGGTCCAGAATGATGCAAGTTTATGGGGAGTTTCTCTCAGTTCCTGGTCAAGCACACTTGCTGCAAAAATCATTTTTCAAAACCTGATGTCACCTATATGCTAAGATCAGTGCTGAACTGTTTGTACGGACGATCCGGGAGCTTGATCAGAATTCCAATTTATTGTGAGCAATGCTACACGCAATCTGAACTTTGCGTGCAGATGGAGGTTTCGGTATTTAGCCATGTATCGTTGATTCTTACGAAACCTTAAAAGGAGATAGGAGTTTTTAAAGAAATTAACCTCCACCTACACCATCATTTAGATCACCAAACCATCCTGGTACTCAACAAATCCTCTTAAAGGATTATCGCATCAGTGGAGAGTCACTGTGCGCGCAAATTTTTCCACCGGACACTAGAGGTCTGCTTGGAGAATGTAGACGTTGATGAATTAATGTAAACGGTGGTAATATGCTCAACATATGATGCTCGACTTGTCATCATGGCCCAGCAATAAAGTTTGTCATGACTTAGACATGATACCTAGCTGATTGACTTTTCTCTTTCATTGTCGCATCCATTCATACACATATTTGGTCGTTAGCGCTCCACAAGGGTGGATTACTATCGAAATGCCACCATGGATTCTCTTCTCTGTGAATAGGTGCATGTTAATATCTGTAAAAGTTGAAGCTTGACACAAGTTTTCTTCAGAAGGGACTCGAATCTCTTACCTAGCGAAGTACAATATTGAGATGGGTCAAGTCCGTAAAGTTGGAGCGAGGTATTGCGGAATGCTTCAAATACCTTTGCGAGCAGAAGGATATCGGTCCAGAGGTAGAGGTCGTATTAATCGCTTGTGTTTATACAGTCCAAGGTCGTATACACCCTAATAAATACAGATATTTGTGTTGGATTTTTTCTCTTCAGTTATGTACGGCTTAAATGTATAGTGAAGGCCCATAGTGGTTGAAGCTGTTTCGTCTCGAACCGCTCACTGCTGCAAATGTATTCTTATGGGTAAGTATATTTGCAGAGCAATAAGGTGAATGTTTCTCGGTGGCATGATACACCTACTTCAGCATGTTGAGAGCCAGATTCTCGAGGCTGTTACTCGTAGGTTGAAGGCTGTCAAGAAACTATAAATATTATAGTTATGTTATTATCCATGTTATTCAGAAAAGCACCGATAACCTCCCACAAAGCTGTTCCGAATGCATCCATAATATATGTAGTAGTGGCAGTTTTTTATATTGTTAATGACAACAAGCACCGTTATTTCTTCAGGGTAGATGCACAACTTGAGATTTTTGGAAGGTCTACGACATTTTCTACCAATATGGCAGTCGTCTCTCACTTTGTCAGGCCCCAGCTCTCCGCAACGGATGTGTCAGTATACCGCTTCCTAAAACTTACACCAGTCCGCTTGACTCAACACTATCTCCGCAGAATTTATGAGTGACTGTCGGATCTCGATGAAAGAGGAGACATCCTTATTACTTCGGTATGACAATGGCCCCTTAGATACCCTATCAGAGCAAACGTCTATATAGCAGAAACAATACGGTACCTCGTCAGTGATTCTCTTATTTTGTTTTCATGTAGATTATTGTCAAGGACGCCCACCGATGTTTGGAACATGCATCTGACGATGGTGACTCTAAAAGGCAGATATGGCGCTTTCGTTGTCTTCTTTTGATAATAACACTCACTACATCATTTTGTTTATGCCCCGGCAGTCCTTTGCTTGGTATTCCAATTAGTTAGTCCAGTGAAAGACGCGATGGCAGCCGCGGCAAGGTCTTTTTCCAGACGTAGTGGTTCTTTCTGTCATGGATCATGAAATGTCCAAGAGTTTAAAGAAATCAGCATAATAATATCCTTATGGGCCTGTCACGCGGAATATCTGATTACTGTGCATAACAAAAATCAGTAAATCTGTATAAAAAGAGTGACATAGTTTTAAAAAAAAGGACATAATAATGCAAACATACAACCAGATTTATTTATTTTTAAAACGAAAAAATATCGAAACGTGTATTTTTATTTAGAATCAATCATATGGCATGAAGACTTTTATAGTAAACCATATACCAAATGAATATCTTGTTCAGGTGGCATATTAATAATGAGGTTTACAAGAAGGATATAAAGGTGGCATTGTTGGTAGTTAAATCAAAATTCATTTTAATTTTAAACCAAATATGTGTCATTATTTTTTAGTTACTATTGTTAAATCAAAGACTCAAAATTCATATCATTATGATTATGAGCAAGATTTTCGATGTGGCCGGAAAGGTAGTCATTTCGCATGCAAAGAGATTTTCATTATGACTACCATGGTTGCCACGTTAGACAAACAATCTGCGCTATGTTATGCTAACTTCATAACATAAAAAGTTTTCATTGGAACCCCATATTAATACCACTGTCCATTGATGAAAAGTAATCAGATGTTTTGGATGGCCATCAGAGTGGCCATTTTGGCGATCATGATAGACATTATATTGACGCCATTTGTATTCAGAATCATCTGCAATTACTTCCATTGAAGAAATCATAGTTTACCATCAGGATGTCTCTTGAATCTCAGCACCTAAGCATTTGTAAATAATCTACTAGGTATATTGTACAAAGAAACATGTTTGTTGCTCATTTATATCTTGCTACTGGCAGTAACAGGCTCGTAAACATCTCCAACTTGAAATATTCCTTCGAAAAAAAAACTAAAGAACTGTTTGAAATCGACCACCCACCTCCACGCCTGTTTTATGTGTTGGGGAAAGAGAATTTGATAGTTCAGAATCTTGTTTTTGTTTGATGCACAGTAACTAGGCAGGTGCAATCTAAACCTTTTCTCCCAATGTAACGTGTTGCGTTCATGACAGGAACAGGCATAGAGGAAAACATAATCGGCAGCATAAATTTTTCAAACTTAAAATATGTACATTTGCTGATGATGATGGTTCCTAAATGCTTTCCCTGTGTAGCTTTATTTAGTACTATTATTAGGCATTGACATCAAATACAGATCATGATTAATGTTCATTTCAACATTTAGAGTAAATACATATAATTACTTCCAGATTTCTCTCGGAGAATGCCTCAACAAATCAAACATAATAATTATAAGATGTGGGTATAGATGAATCTAATTAGTTTGAGCAATTACAAGAATTTAAATTAGACGTTTTTTTTTGTAACAAATGACAGTACACATGGACCTTTCTGTATAAAAAAGTGGAATCTGCAAATTCTGTTCACGCCATTGGGGTAATTTGCTGCGGGGCACACAGAGCAAAACTGTTAATATGTTGTATTTTTAACTGCATAAACCATTATTTCAAGAAGATATCTTTCAAATTACACGTTAATACTAGTCATACTTCTACTGTCTTGCTGAAAATTACTCCTAGTGACTGCTGTAATCTGCTACAACATATACGTAAAAGACCGAAATGTAAATAAATTTACTAGCACAAATTAATTAGGCTCACTCTTTTTCCATGTTTTCTATTTTGGCATATTGAATTTGTTTCATTACTTTTCTTTTTTTCTCTGAAAAATTGAAGAATATTCCTCTATGACCCTCCTATAATGGATTTTGGGTGAGCCATAAACAGGCTAATCTAAGCAGCACAAATGCAAATACGTATCATCGCAAAATTGATCCTTAACAATGATACATTCTGAGCATAGAGACTGTCAAAATTAATATTGAGATGATCGCACTTACTTGAAGCCATCCACAACTGTGCCATTGTATTCTGAATTATTTCTATATACCGCATCCATCTTAAGAAAATAAAAGAAAGTGAAACAAAAGCATAAAATGTGTATATTAATGGAATATGAATTTCATAGCATGGTGACTAAACGCAATACGTAACCAGACGAATAACTGGACAGACAGATTTCGAATGGACCAAGTAGACCACAATATACGTCGACAACTAACATTTGAAGACATGTTCTCACAATATGTTGTCTCACTTTCATCTATCCATGCATCTATTACTTCTGTGTCCGACCTACAAACAAAAAGTTTAAACATTGTTGACAAAGCTGCCACTGCCACTTTTGCCACTTAAAAATGTGACACCTACTATATGTGATGTCCGACAGTAACCTTTGAAATGGGTGTGAATTACTGATAGAGACACTGTGTTAAAAGTGTGAAAGAGACATTGTGTTTAAAAGTGTGCATTAATCATAATATAGAAATGCAACGTTTAGAGCAGTAGAAAATATATGAGAATAGCTTTCATTCAAAACTACGAACCTACCTACCCAACCACAACAATTTGTTAACAAAATCAGGCACGTTATAACACTTTTTGATTTAGATTGTGTCCCAAACCACCTCAGAAAAGCATTGTAGAAATTCATATTTGACTCATATTGAAAAAGACTTATGAAAATTTTCTTTATCTCAGGCTGCTAAACAACCACTAACAAAGTGACTCCCATAATTTCACAGGTTTAATCATATCCAATTGTTTGCAATAGTCGGTTATGTTGCGTTCTTTATTTATAACATTCTTCGTCGAATTCAAGAAGTTGACATCTGAAGTGAGGAAACTTTCACTATGTTATGTTGTAACATGACAACGTCAAACATCAGCACACATAACTCAACGGAAATTAAATCATAACCACTTTATACGATTATGTGATATTCGATAACAGTCAGAATATAGACATTAAAGTAGCAATACTGTAAGATAAGACTGGTGTTGAATTTCCGTGAATGCACTATAGGATCCATTCTTTTAAACGCTGTGCATTGAAACCATGTGACAACCATAGTTGATGTAAAATTGGTAACATTTTCAGAAACTAGATTTTATACGAAATTTGATGGTGAAACTCCATGTCAGTATGACCATCCATCCGAGGATGAGTAACCCGAAAAGATTTTCAAGACGGCTACTATGCTGTCCATATAGGATACTGGATCGAATCCGTTTTGAGGTAGGCCGAAGGAGATTTTTAAAGATGTTTTTAGTGACAAGTCATGTTCCCTCGACCATCTGTTCACGAGAAGTCATAAGAAGAATTTTAGGATAGTCAGCATGATGGCGATATTGCATGCTCGGTTAGGACTAGAGTATGACCAGCGTGATGTAATAAGAAATCTTTAGTAAACAACACTGTCATTAAAACCATTTGTGGCCGTGGCAAGCCTACTGAACGTTCAAGGGCAACTATATTTATGTAGGATCAGCTAGAAAGTAGGATGATCTCGACATAACCTACCAATAGTTTAGGAGGAGTAGCAATAGCAAACCTGTCCTATAAAAACACCTGATGATAATAAAATACCAGTAATGTTACAAAACTGTTTGCCAATTTGTTGCAACAGTTGCCAATACTGACGTTATAGGAGGTGCAGCGAATGACCATTGTATGTTTTCTGGTCTGAACATTTTAGGAAGAGAAATTTTCTGTATGTAATATTAAAGTCGAAAACGATTCATGTAATATTAAATTATAAAAGCGATTCTGATCATAATAGATTACTGAAATATGTAACCATTGAAGGTATATTACAAACAGCATACATTATAAGATCAGCATTATCTAAAGCAGTATTCTTGTCTGATCGAGGATGAGTCGTCGATGGTGACTGAGACCTGAGTTGCTGACTGAGAATAAGATCTAGGAGAGTGATTGGGAACGAGACCAAGAAGCATCATTCTACGGGCATTTTGATCAATTAGGTTCAGCACTGACGAGCAAATTGCAGACATGTCTAATTCTGCATCCCCTGGAGACAAAAAATTCATTGCAACTGGGACATGAGCTGGGATACTTAGAGGCTAAGGTGTTACCCGTTGCAAAAAGTCTGCGGATTAGATTCTCAGTCAGCCCGCATTCACCTCCTTGTTGTAGTGCTAGGCAAGGCATGATTTTACGTGTAGAACCTTCACTGATTTGTTGTGCTAAAACCCTAAAAGATCCATCTATACTAGGATTGGAGCCTTTGCTTTTCAGTTCCGAAAGATAGTCAAATCTCCCCATTCTATTAGCTATTAAATAACAGTGGTCAGAAAAAATATTACTGTGGGTGGAATAATTCTTATCTGTTATAGCGCTGCCTTATAATTATTTAACTAATTTGGAGAAATAATATTTTTACCTTTGTTAGCAAAACGCATAAGCACACTTTCCTTCAAAAATCATTTATTTTCAAAACGGTATCGTTTACATGATATGATTAAACTTACAGTAAGAGACATATGAATTTCCAACATTGCAATGTACATGCAGCTTTGCAAACATAGAAATAAGAATGTCTGAGTTGGCATTTATCATAATATGTGCAACAATACCATGATACAGGTATATCTACGCGGACAAAAATTAGTACGTGTAGTTTCATCCCTAAACGTATACATGTAATATACATATATTGTTATCGTACCAATTGTCTTAACAGTTTCTAGTACTTAAGGAATTTCAAAGTCAGTGTTACAGTTCGCTACTAAAGATCCAACTCGACGCTCTCTATGCTCTTTCTCGTTATGGTCAGCTCGGTTCTATATGTTCCTTTAATCAGACGTAACGAGATGAGTTTGACACCGATTTAAATAAAAGTGCAGTAATGAATTATGTTGTGTGTTCTTTTATCTTCTTTTTCTTGTTACTGTGAACCCTTTAAATCATTCGTGTATTTATGATAACAAAGCTTTATATAAGGCTGAAATTATCAAGATGGCCCGTAAGTACCGTAGACTATCATACTTTACAATAGCCAGTGCAAGAAGAGCTCAAATGCAAACAGCTTGACCTACGACTGTATGGCTGATATGCCAATAAAGGTCCACAATCATTGTTCAGGCAGTAAGTTCTAACGATAATAATTAACCGTGATCTACCAAACAAAATTAAACGCAGCATTATGAGCTTAAGCTGTTGCAATTAGCTGGGCTTCTACATGGAAAATAGGGTTGTAGCAATGGTTTGCCAACCTGTACAGACGAGTCATTACCTGTTTCAGGATAAACAAAGTAACAACATTTAATCTCTTCTAGGGTCTCTCGATGCTAATAAATGTAGATCAATTTCACCTTCGCCTTCAATCATTTCATGGAGAGATGCAAGATCTCTACACATTGTAACAAAATTTAGCATGTACAGACCAAAACAGTATTTTTCCACTGTTCTACACAACATACAGCAAACTGAACCATCCGACGTAACATACGAAAAATAAAAAGCTTCACCAGTGTATTGCTCAATATAATGTGTATCCAGCCCAGTTTTTGGTAAGAAAAACAATTTACCCATATAGTTAGGGTGAAGCTGACGGACGTTTTATCACAAGTTTCAAAGCTGTGCTTTACATCCCTTTACTAGCAACAGACTTGCGCTTAATGCATAGAAATGTTTTTGCTGAAGAAGCCTCCTATGTGCTTTTTGACCCAGTTGTACGAAAGTTATGTGCGGGCACAGGTACACTGAAGGCTATCCACTTATGTAATTACCTGGCTCGGTATTGCTTTGGGACAGGTCATGTTTAGACCTAAGAGCTCTGACGGGGATCTCCTTATTTACAGGTTTCTGCAAGTTTGGTCAGGTCCCTTCAAAGGTTTCATACTCAATGGCACTGGCCATTGCATCATCTAGAGCTTTAGGATGCCCAAATTGAACATGCTTTCTAATTTCCTGATTCCCTAACCCACATATATATTGATCTATCAAAATGTCTTCCCTAGACGAAACGGGAATCGTCGGAAATGCGCGACAGGCTAGTAGCCTCAACGCATAACCATAGTCTGCAGCGGATTCCGATTTTTGTCTTCGTCAATTTCTAAACTCGCATCTATAAGCAGTTTCCCTTTCTATTGGACTAAATCTTTGTTCTGAAGCAGCTTTAAGAAAGTCATAGTCCCCTATTTTAGTTCGGTCTAAATCACCTAGTAACCGATGTTCTATTCCTCTTAAACTCATTGAAAGTTGTTGAGCCCTTTCACTTTTATTCCAATTATTTCAATAAGCAACTTGCTCAAAATGTACAATATAATCCTGCCATTCCACGTTTTTGCCATCGAATTTGTCAGGTTCTTTTTCTTTCCTAAATCGTTCGGTACCTTCCAAGTATTTGTTTTGCCGAAATTCATTCGCTTTGTTTGAATCCTTGCGACTGAAGTAAACGCCAGAATGATCGTACGCAGCACGATTAAACTTGTGTATTACCGAGTTTACGCCATGCCCAATTAACCTTGAATTGGGCACACTATCACACGCAACTCGGGATTCCTCAGCCTCTGACGTCACGTAACCGCTGTCTGCCGCCCAAGAGCTAGTAGAAGTTGAACGCGCGGACTCATTTGTGCAACAACCATTTAAACAAGGGGAATATTACACAATATACTGTAGTCCCAGGCAGCATCTCGAGTTTTGGAGAGATTCCTTGCGTGCGATTTGTTTCTGTCGGCACGAAGGTAATGGGACTCCCGTTTTTCAGTTTTTGGGAAATGAAGCGACGTTTTAACAGTTGACCAAGAAACAGTGTTACTCATGGCGGATTGTGTATATTCGGCCTTTCAGCGAATTCGTCCACAAAACGACCGTGTTTATTTTCATTAAGTGGGTTCTGATGATACAGTTCATCACTTTTAATAGTGTCTTCATTTGTGTATTTGTGTGCAACTGAATTTCGGATCGAAGATCCACTGGTTTGTGTGCCTACACATGCATCACGGTTGGTATTTGTACATGTTGCAACGGATTCAGGTGGATTACTGGCACGGATGCCGTTCTTATCCTCTGTCGGTGAGTACATTTCGCATTTCCTAATCTTTAATTTACTATTTGGAACACGCAAAGGTATTTCATCATGATGATTTGCTGCCTTGCGCCTGTGGGGGATTCGACTTTGACATTGTGCGACTGAGAATCCAAATGCAGCCTTGACCTCATAACGAATTGTTTGCCAATAGGTGTGTCTAAACACTAAGTACGTGCGGGTGTCTGGACACCATCTTCCACAATTTCCATACTTGTGTCATAAAATTCTTCGTCAGGAACATAAATCTCCGCTCTTTCAGACACAGCTGCTCTAGTTTCAAGCATACTTTGTGCGGGTTTGGGTGTAAACACATCAGCAATTTTGCTACCCCAATATTCCAGTAATCTCCGAGCAGACGTCATGACTAAATTTGATTGCTGTAAGACTTAAACAATACCAACAACAATAGTAGTAAATTTCACCGAATATCCTGATCACAAGGCACCAAACAAATGTAACGGGTGCGATTCTTTGCAAAATCCAGATAGGCTTTCTCCGCTTTATGGATCAAAAAAATGTGTGGGGGGGGGGGCTGACGCACACCAGTGAAGTTGGTGTGATGAACAGACGGAGTGAAACCTTCAAATAATCCCCACGTATTTCATTTATTCTAACCCAGGTTCGTTTCTAACAAATGGGTATTTGGTGATATAATTTAATTATTGGAGAGAGAAAGTAAGACGGAAAGTTCTGAAAGTAGAACGACAAAGAGAAGAAAAAGAAAGATAGCTGATTTCATTAAAGTGAAATTAATACTTACTGAAATCAAGAAGCAAAGATGAAATTCCAATGAAAATAATAAGATTTATTTAAAGTAAATCATTAGTTAAGTAAGCAGTTATAAATGAAGAATATATTTTAGGTGGATGGAAACTAAGCTTAAGAAGGAAATTAGGAAAGGATAAAATATTCTGATAAATGGGATAATTAATGAGGCCAAGCTAAATTTCTTACCATCTTGAACGCCAAAACACACCAGACGATTATATCGTCTCGACTGTATTGAGCTTAACAACCACAAACAGCGGTTCCGTCCGACCCAGCCTGACCCAACGCTGGACCGGTCGAAAAGCATATATATATATAGCTAAATGTGTACACGCGCTGCGACAGGACTATCCGACATGCGCAGAGAGTGGACGCGTGCGCTGACCGGTAAAAATGGTCCAACATGAACAGAGCTTAAGTAAGCACTTCATGTACAAAAGAAGGGGGGTAACTTTGAATTTGGATGTAAATAAGAACGAAATTAGCCACATCGTATATTAAAGAACTACCGGTACTTCAAGTAAATTACACATTAAATTTCCATCCACCATCACATCCCCAGCCCCTCTTAAACCCAATGTGCTCCGCACATTGCGTCTAAGAGAGCAATTTTACCATTTCAAGATATAAATTGTTATTTCATTTACATTAAACTAACACGCATTGGAAGTTACAGCGTTGATAACATTCTGATTTACATTATTAAAACTGATGGACATAGATCACATGCATATTATCCTGATATATTTTAACATATACATCTATCACACTAATTGTGAGAATGACGTTCATATAACTTTACTACAAAGAAGTTGTCAAAACAGTTCTTACTTCAATTTACTTTAAAATATTACATCATGACTAATTTCAATGCAGGATTATTTAAAAAAACGACGACAATAACTGCACGATCGTCAACAACAGTGAATAACTTTATGTTGGTTCGAGACGTTAAATAATTAATATCTATGCAAAACTGTATAGTCATCATTTTTTTAAGATAGACATTATATTTCCATCCACCATCACAATATACTTATTAGGAACCATTATTGCTACTAAACTAACTTGATTCTCTGTGGTGGACATGATTCTGCAGATGTGCCATACATACATACATACATACATACATACATGCATACATACATACATACATACATACATAATTACATACATACTGTAATAGCCTGTATTTATGGAGTGCAACATACATGCATATATACAGTAAACACTTTGCATACATGCTCTCCAATTTGGCCTCATTTTTGTTTTTAAATATCAGTGCATTACTAGTGAATTGCTCAGATTAGCTGACATTAATATTTTCTATGATCCTCTGTTTTGTTTACTTCGTCTTTTAATTGTTAGCTCGTCTGTTTTGTTTACTTCGTCTTTTAATTGTTAGCTGGAATAGTCTACATGTTTTGAGTTAGCGAAAATTGGGAGTGTCAGTGCCAGTGTAGTATTAAATTTTGATCCCGTTGAATTCTGACCCCGCCGGGTCTGCTTTCAACGTTGAAAGTTGACCCATGGTCAGTTCTTAACGTGGAATTTTGATTTCACAGTCGTTGAAAACTGATCTCAGCGTTGAATTTTGATCAGATTTCCGGGTCATTTTTTAACTGATACTGTTTTAAGTTCCGCACTCATGGGTTTATGAATGATCAAAAAGGAATTGCATAGTATGTATAAATATGTATAAAATCAACAAAAGCAATGTAATGCAGTCCATGCAGTAATGACATTATGTATATAGTTATCTTCCTTATTTGAAATGGATATAATGTAATTTTTTGTGTACTTCGTCTGCTGCATGACATCAAACATATCAGAAGTACGCAAATTTCTAGGCATGACCAATTATGTTTGACGATTTATCCCAAATTGTTCAACAATCAATGAGCCTCTTCGAGCCTTAACCAGACAAAATCAGCCATGGGACTGGACTGAAAAACACGATAAATCGTTTGAAAAACTCAAACAGAATTTAACAAATAACGCAATACAAGCGTATTTCGATCCTAATAAGGAAACGCAATTAATTACAGATGCAACTCCTGTCGGTCTAGGCGCATTATTAACTCATAATGGAAAGGTTATTGCTTACGCCAGCAGAACACTTTCAGAGGAGGAAAATCGGTATTCACAGTCGGAACGTGAGGCAAAAGTTTTGGGTTGTGAGCACTTCCATCCGTACCTGTTTTGGTCATATATATAAGCTAATCAGCGACCACAAGCCTCTGGAAATTATTTTCAACAATCCAAAATCACGACCTTCTGCAAGAATCGAGAGATGGCGATTGAGATAACAAGCATACAGTTTCAAAGTAGTTTATAAACCAGGTAACACAAATGCAGCAGATTACATTTCGCGACATCCCAAGGCTGGAACTGAATGATGTAAACATTCTGAAGTTGCAGAAGCTTATGTTCAGTTCATATCTGTTAATGTTGTAGGTATCACGGTACCAATTGTATTTCCATAGACCTCAATGCTAATGTTTTGTGAAATAAATATACTTTCTATCCTACCTCGGCATACGTGTCACACACTGTCATAGAGACCAATGTTGGATCGTCAATTTGACAATTACAGAACCAGGTACTTCATTGCAATTTAGAGGAATAACTCTGTAGGGACTAAATAATGTTAAGAGTTACCAGTTACAACAGATGCATTTTCAATGATGTTTATGACATTTTAAAAAATAATCATAAAAAATGCCAAATATGATCTAGATATGCATTAACATAATCTCACATGTTGCCAAATACTCAACATTTTTTTAAACCTGACAGAGACTACAATTCTTACATTATGCACCAATCATAGGCTAGTTCTGTTGTTTGTTTCTGAATACAATGCTTCCTACACCTTAACCTCTGCCCATCTGAGCAGAATGTTAGAGTGGGTGTTCTGGACCACTTTTCGGGGTGGGGTCATTCAGTCGCAGAAAAAGTGGGGTTTTGTAACCAATTTTGCAAGAGTAGTCACTAAGTGCCCTGTGTTTGTTGCGAAACAGTACCTTTTGATCTTAGTGTGATGAATTCGACTATGAGATCATCATTGGATTCGTCCTTGAACTTTGCAAGAACCTTTTTCTTATCTGCACAGTAAAGCGGGTTATCCTCTGGATAATCATTGAGGTCAAGGTATTCTTGTGATCGTATATATCCTGGTAAGCATCTTCTGTTTGAATCTCATAGATGAGTGAATCGGTATCCGTCATGAGCAGACTACCACGATCTCCGTACATCGACTACATAGATCCATAACGGAAATCGAGCATGAACATTTTCGAAAGATCGAGTACAGCGGCTCCAACGTAAATGGGTTAATCTAGCTTAAGCTTGGTTTTTCTGGGCTCCATCTCGACTAACTCTTCGTCAAAGATTTTCATGTGCATGAAGGCATCCGATGAGACAAGTTTATCACGTCGTAGCATGTAGTTAACGATTTCATTGTTCCTGCATTTTCTTGTGTTTTCGATTATCTTTCCGAAGACGGTCTTGTTCATTAGTTTGAAGAAATCTTTGTCGAAGTCCGTGTTAACTTTGTTTCGTTGCGATGTATTGAAGTCAATGTAACTTTTCATCCACGTGGCCTGATTAAACTTCAGTACACGATGAATTTTATCAGTCACAAGTACTTGTCTTAGCGCCTGATCTAGACCGATAAATCAGCCCCCCCCCCCTCCATAATGCTGATTTTTGGGTTAGGGACTGATATCACCCATTCATTGAAAGCTGCGATTATTCGCTACCACTTTTGTCTGCACACATCGGTGTACATTTTATGCACTTATCGGCACTTCTCGTGGCCGTGGAGCTACCGTCGGCTGACGGGTTCTTTTGGTGACATGTACATTATATTTCCGGAACAAATGCTATGTTTGGTGACTTTTACATCCATGTGGAATAGCACAACCTTCTGTCCTGTGGCTAGTTTAAATTTTGTGCTAGATATGGCTGTTACCAGTTACCAGCATGTGTCTAAAGTGTACGCAGTATTGTTCTGGAATGATTTGCATGCAGCAAAATTGTGCATTTTAATGAACAAGTGTCATCAGACCCACATATGGTCCATCAATATCAACACCGATTTGGGGGATTGATTTATCGGACAACACCTGATCTAGCAAAGGGTAGCGCATGATGTCACTGGTCTTGTTCATGACACTGGGTACAAGTAATTTTTTACCTTGATATCTCCAAGGCCAAAACTTGTCTTTTTGTGCTAGTTGTTCCGGAGGGAGCATCTCATTGGAGACTAATAGTTGTTCAGCGCAGAAGGGATAATCGTTGTGTTGATCATGTAAGTGTTATGGGTAGGCGACTTCGACAAAATAGCAAACGTCGTCCACATAACCGTCAGCACGTTCATGCATACATTATTCACCCGATATCCAGTGAAATTCACATGTGGAGATTGTTGACGTCGAGATAAAGGATATATGTGGAAGGTTTATTGGGATCTTAGTTGTACGTGTATTTATTGTTGGCACTGGCATGCTTTTGGTGACGACGGAGATTTCCCTTCGCACCATCTGCTCTGTAAACAATAACATGTCAGGGTCGGTGAAATGCTTAAGTCGCACATGACATGTTTTGAGTAGAACATCCCATGATAAACTGGTTGATTCTTGAGGTAAACGGGCACTTTTCAGTCGAGTTTTGGCTGCACAATACAATTTCTGAACACCTCCAAACCCGCAGGATGGGCTGGATCGTATTAAATGCTGCCTAACACATTCTCCATTTTTAAAAATAAGTCATCCTCTCTTCGCTGATGGTACGTTTGATGGCAAAAGGTGGTGGCTTGGAAACGGCTTTACGTGTCCGATGTGCAACCGGGGTAGAAGTCGAGGATAGTGGTGGCAATGGTTATGGTAATTAGATGGCTTTCGTCTTCCTTTCTTTTTCAACTTCTGGTTTCCCTTCTTTCCTTTATACTTCTATCGAAGGAGGAGTGGACATCATCTTTTTAACCCATGTATTAAGTTCTTCTCGTTGGGGTGTGGGGGAAGGGATCAACAAGGACGCTTCAATCTTACTAGGGATAAGAGCTGCTGACTATTGGTCTTTGTAGTGGCAATGAACTATCGGTCTTGGACGTTTTCCCTCTTTATATGCCGACCAATATCAGCGTGTCTGTACGGTAAATTGAACTGGTTGGGAAGTCGCACTCGCTTCTGGTACACGATTTGATACACTTTTTCCACAGACTGGCTGACGATTTAGTGTGTGGCTAAACGTACAGTCTTGCAAGGTTGGTAGGTAGTCACTTTAAAATCTTGATGCTTTCTAGACTGCAAGGCTTCTTTCAGTACCCCAAAATTCACCACTTGACTGGTGAGATAACTCAGAGTCAATCCTTTTACTTTACATTCGGTGTACTTTACATTCGGTGTGAACTTTTCCTTGTTGGTCCCGATATTCGTAGCGGTAACTTTTAGGACTGCCACTAGCAACACTTAGAATCCTGTCGTCTGGGTGCTCGTCCATCCAGACTCCTAAACGGTCTCCCTCGATGTCAGGGTGAAATTGACCCAGATTATCGATGTAGATGCAACTCTCCGTGTCAAAGTACAGCACACAATCTCCTAACTCGTGTACAGCTTCGTACAATTTTCAGCGAGCGTGGGCTGTCACGTAGGCCTCAATGATGACATTTCCAAATTCGTCAGCTTCTACAAAGTCCAGTTCTTCTTCGCAATTAACCAGGATCATGTCCTCACGAAGGACGTCCACCTGTTTCATGTGTTTGGTTTTATCGTGAATCATCTGGAGGAAGCGGGAAGGTTCTGTCAAATACTCTGTATTTGGTATACACGGTCGCTGTGCCATTTTGCCTCGCAAGCAATTTAGCATCACTTTGGCAAGCGATCGCCTTCATTCGTTTTTTTTCGATGTGGTCTAAAGTGATGCCTTCTAGCTCCCAGTATTTCTCTTTGAATTTATTTTGGTCTCCGTGAGTCTGGCACCAGAAGGGATAGCCACTGGCTTCTTGTTTCAGTTCCGAAAGGCATCCTCGTAGTCCGAGAAAATGCCCTTCTGAGACTCGTCACCCTTGTGGTATTGTTCTCTCTTGGGAAAGTGGTTAATTTCGTACACTTCTAACACTTGGTATCCCAGGTCCATAGATTTGAACAATTCCACGCTGACCCGCATTCTCGTCATGGCGCGTTCTTCTTGGGTGTGCTGACAAGGTTGGTCTGGGTTGCACGTTTCGGCACAAGTGCGGCACAAGGGAAACATCAGTTTTCGTTGGCACTGGTGAGGTATAACGGGATGGTAAAAGTCTGTAGGAGGCAAGACTTTGCACTTGATTAATCCTTCCTATTGTCGAATGATTTCCACGTCGATGTGTTCCATCAGCAAGCGCGTGTGCCCTGCGGGAAAGTGACAGTATTTGCACACGTAGGGATACAGTGAACACACGATCAAGTATTTGATTTCTTCTCCTTTTTCCTCGTCGACATGGTACAGCAAACAGGTGGCATTCGTCCGTTATCCAAACAAACAGTGCCGTTGGTTCAGTGGGTCCACCAGCTTGTAACTTTCCACGATACCTTCAAACTCGAGATCGATTTTCAAACGGTGATCGTACTAGTGTTCCCACATTTCCACCACTTGGTATCCTTGCTGTTCTAACTTTAAGCGCCGCTGACAGGTGGCCTGGTACATGTCTTCCATGGTACGTTGTAAGAACTAATTTTTTGAGGGTAACAGATGGGACATCAGTGAAATAAGCAACCGTTAAACTCATACTCGATCTTGGCGTTTTCTAAGTCCCAGCCATCCACCGAATACATTCCGATGGTCTTTTCGCCTCCTCCGTTTCTGGCGTGTTGGATCCATTTGTCTTCCTTGTCGCACAAGTAATGTAGCAAGCTTAGGGCTTTGACTGAGTATTGACGTTTGACAAAGTTCTTCATTTGAGGGCAGATGACAGCCAGGGTGTTTTCCTTCATGAATCGTTGGAGGTACACTAAGGAACACGCTTTGGCAATGGTGCAGGCTTCTTTCAAAGGATCGATCCCTCCGTGTTCCATGAATAATTCTCGAAACTTTCCACAGTAACGCTGTGAAATGTCCACGTCGGAACGACAATACTTTAACATTTCTTCCTGAAAGTCGTTGGGATCCAAGGCTTGAGTGTGGTAGAAAGCTTCTCGTTGTTCGGTGCGCATGTTGTCGGGGTCGCAGTTGTGAGCATCAGGCAAATGGGGTAGAACGGCGTGTTGATTGGCTTCGGTTGGTGCAAAAGTGCGGAAAATAGCCTTTGGCCATTTCTGTCCTTCCAAACGTTTTAGGCATTCGACTCAAAGGCATGGCCAAGTAACTCATCGAAGCTTTAAACGGCACTTCTCCCACTTGCATGGAGATGATTTTGGTTCCGTTCAAAGTCACTTTAGGACGTTTCAAAAGAAATTGTACATCGTATCCCGAGAAATTGTGAGCCAGCACCGTGTCATGGAGATGATAATCTCCGTAACGTTCGATGTCCTCTTGGCACCATGTCTCGTCGATGGGGTCTAAGATCCATTTGCCGAAATCTGTCAGCGTGTTCGGTCTCGGAAACATTTTTTACGTCCTTCAGGAATCTTGCTGCAGTGAGGGCAATGACTAAAGATAGGCTCTTGGATGCACTTCTGGCAAGCTCGATGAGCCACGCAGAAATTCGGAACGTGAATGCCGGTCTCTTGCATGCATTCGAAATCGAAAAAGATGAAATTCCCTTTCTTCTTGTCATCTTCTTCCTCTTCATGTTTGGAATGGTATTTTTTAATGTAGCATTTGTGTTCCAAGTCCACGATTTTGTGACAAATGTGACATCGTTTCTTTTCTCGACATACGTGAGTTTTGGCTCTATTGGTACGTATGACCTGTCCACAACTAAGGCACAACTTAAGGAGTTGACAAGCACTTTTCCGCTGTGAACCTTGCGTCTTCAAATGTTCTTTGTACCAGGTAGAGCTGACAAAAGTGCGCTGACAAGGGTGAGAGGCCAAACATCCTGAGCATTTCGATCCACAATACCTGTGTTGCTCTCGATTGTTATAGCCATAGTCACATTTCTCACAGCGAAAACTGTATCCCAGGAATGGATCGATGCTGGTAATGGCATCGAAATGTTCATCGTGATGTTAGACGAGAATGTAGTTTCCGTCTTTGAAATCTTTGCCTCGAAACAACAGTCGTCCACGCAATTCTTGAGGGTGCAATTTCAAGGTATAGCGTGGAGCTAAGACGTCTTGCAATTTTTGCAGTTCAGGAATGCCACAGGGTGTGTATTTGGATGTCCGCGCTTGCTATAGCAGGAGTACTGTTTGTCTTTGTTGTTTGACTCGGTTCGATTTTCAAATGTTCTCCCAGGCTATTTTCCAGTATGCCGTGTCGTTCTTATCAGCATACGTTCGTCCCACCACAATGGCACGGGCTAAACACATCTTGTCTTGGGGGGTTGTCAATTGGGACGAGGCTCTTTTTGGTGCTGCGAAGGTCGTCTACCAATAACACCTTTTTACTTCCCGTCCCTTTGAGAATAGACACGTGGGTCATGAACATTGTAGCTTTTCCATTGGTGGTGTTAAACTTGTCTTTGGACTGCTGCATGTGTTGAATCTTGTGGTTGACTTTGGAAGGTGTTTATTCTGATGGGTTGCTAAACTCGATCCAAACGTTTGACTTCAGATTGTCCTGATAAATGCAAAGTCTCAAGCGATCGTCTTCTTTGGCTTCACATTGCTGTTTCAGTGTGGTTAACAAAGAATCTCACACATCGGTGATGAACTCTTCTGCATTGTCCAGCGGTACGTCGGACTTGACATCTTTAAACTTCACCGTGAACGTGGAGGCCGTGATTCTAAATTTTCTAAAGGAGCTTTTATCTGTCTCTCGAATGTGGTAGTAATTTTCAGGGTTTAGTGGTGGTGGACTTTGGCTTGATGTAAACGCTCTGCGCCTTGATTCTAGCTCACTCATGTCACCTTCAAAATCGCTGGCTCCTTGCCAAGACTTCAGCTACTGTGCGAGGCGATGAATCATGTTTCTGTCTCTTCCTTTCTTCTCCTTTCTCCACGAAATGATGCGATCGTTTCATCTTAAGCGCAAAAAGTCAAATGACAACATTTGAAACGCCATGGTCCCCTATATATTAATATCAGACCAGTGTCTTGCCTATATAAGCGGTCAGTGGGTTCCCTCCAAATATTCATTTCACTCTCAATCCGATCATAAACATGCAAGAGCCAACACAGATGGAACTTCTGATCAGAGCTTTGCGAGTTGACATAAGAAGTTTTTTTTTCTTCAGAGAAGCCCACGGACTACTCCCACTCCTTTCGAGATAAAAGTCAAGATATTTGCTATATCTGTCAGAAGAAAAGACATTGGTCTTCTGAATGCCCAGAGCGTCAAAAGAGCAAGACAGGTGTCAAAACAGACAAAAGTCAAGATAACTGTTATCATTGTCAAGAGAAAGGACATTGGTCTCCAGACTGCCCTCACATACAACAGGAGCAAGAGGGAGAGAGATATTCCGAACAGGAAGAAGAAGAGGTATTCTCCAAAAAAGGAAGAACTCATGCACGTCGAGAAAGAGAAGAAAAGAAGACTAGAAGAAAGGGAGGAAGAAAAGTAGGAAAAACTTGCGACAGTGAAGAAATTCAAAATAGGAGAGTGAACAAAGACAAAGAAGCTAATGAATTTGTAAAGTGTTGTGTTGTGACATTGGATTGTAAATTTGTACCAGAATAGACCAGAAAGAAAAACGTAAGTGTCTCTTAGTTTTGATTGTTTAGAATAAGGACCTACACACACACACACACACACACACACACACACACACACACACACACACACACACACACACACACACACACACACACACACAAACGTACATCATGGGGCAAAAAAGGGATTTTGAGTTTTAATTGATTTTGGCAAATGAATACTATCTCTGTTCGGGAGAAGTGTGTAGCACTGAAAAGGACCGTTGGATATTTGTTTTGGGTTTTTAAAAAAACAAACAAACTCATGAACGACAAGTAATCAGCTTTAACTGCCTTATCCCTTTGCCAATGCCAATGCCTACTTCTGAGCCTCTTGATTTAGTAGAAATCACTACAGTAGGTGTGTGGACGGGGTTGGGCTGTTTGGCTCGGGAAGGTCTTTTTCACATGGATCGTATTTAAGAAGTCTGATACGTTTCTTTCAGACACCTTAACTCTGCCAAAATGTCTAAGAGTACCATGACCGTTTCATTTTCACTGTCCTCCTTCTCTCCTAGACCTTGTTTCTTCTTCTTCTCTGCTTCTTCTTCATGCTGTCGTTTCGTTCTTACCTCTTCTTCTTCTTCTCGCTGTTGCTGTTGAAGGAGAAAAGTTTGTTCTGCTTCTTTCTGCTGTTGCAAAATCTTCTCCAATTCTTCTTTCTGTCTCTGTCTATAATCCTTGACGTGTGGTAATGAAGGAGAAGGCGGCAAAGGTGCTGGTACAGGAACAAATTCTTGAGCAGAAGAGACAAAATCCAGTTAATCACAATTAAAATTGGTCTCTTCTGGAAATAGGGCTGTGTTGGCTTTGGTAGACGCTACTATGCCATCACTTCTCGTCCCCACGGCCGGTGCACCCCAGTTCATCGTGTTCTTAATTTCCGTCATGTTCTAACTTGGCCGAATTATACCGAATCATTAAACTAAGCTCGGCACAATTAACATGACCTGACAAGCTTATGCTACTCATAGACAGGCCACCTCTGAGATGAAACATGCCGTTGCTCACAAAGGACTTGTTTTCAAATTGTCTGCGTCACAACTTTCAAAACAAGGAGGATTTATCTCACCACTGTTAGCTGGTATTACTGGAACTCTTCTTCCAGGATATTGGAAGGGGACCTCATCTTCCTGGAACTACACGTGGGAGAGGTATCTCCCGCATGGGCAACGGAACTGCCATACTTGGTTTGAAAAAAAGAAATTAGCGACGGAAGCGTTATCACACTTGAGAGAGAGTTATTACCAAGAGTTGGGAATTTCAGAGGTGAGCTTCCAAAGAATCAGCTGACAAAGGTTGATCAAATCTACAACGATGAGAGCTGCGTGATTAATCTTCAAAATTATTACTAGCGATCCGGAACTCATTGGGTGGCTATGTATAACGATCCACATTAGTGCGACGTGGAGTACGTTGATACCTTTGGTTTACCTCCTATGAAGTAATACGATACTTAAAATCCGCTCAGCAGCGTGGTGCTGGTTATAATTCTTTGCGGTTTCAGGATGTCAATGATAAAACCTACGGATGGTACTTTTTTTCTAAATATCCAGCAGAGATACAGCCGAACATCAACTGTCTTAGCAATCTTAGCGCTATTACAGCTGCATCGTCGTTCTGTGGATAGGTAAAATATAATGCAACAACAATCCAATCATGGACTTGTGTTTCAAGTATAAAAGGACAGTAAAAACTCCACAGAGGTGGTCACTAAAAATAATTGCCTAATAGTCAAGTCGTTCTGCTGTGTGGCGCCAAAACGTTGCAGATTGTGAAGGATCAGGCAGCAGTTCCTCTTCCTGTTTCGCAGTTGCTGGCGACTTAATGTGCCTTTTCTGTTTAAAACATGCATCACTC